>JAPYYJ010003932.1:0-10983 GCA_028533885.1 Nasua narica
TCTATGTGTCTGTTTTTGTGCCAGTACCATGCTGTCTTGGTGATTACAGCTTTGTAGTAAAGTTCGAAATCAGGCAATGTGATGCCCCCTGCTTTGTTTTTCTTTTTCAACATTTCCTTAGCAATTCGGGGTCTTTTCTGGTTCCTGGCCCAGCAATTACTGCAAGCTAATTACCCAAGATATATAAAACTATATATCCACAAAAGGCTCATAAATGATTTTTCATAACAACTTTATTCATAATGGCTGAAAACTAAAAACATTGCCCATCGACAAGAAAACAGATTTAAAAAATTGTGAGAAATTCATACAACAGAATACTAAATGACAGTTAAAAAAAGAATGAACCACTGATGTATCCAACATAGAAGAACCTTAAAAATTTTTGTTAAATGAAGAAAGTAAGACATAAAAGAATACTGACTGCATGATTCCACTTATATGTAATCCACAGACATGGAAGAGTAATATACAATGGTAGAAGGAAGAATAATGTTTCCTTTGGTCTGGGGAGTGGGAGTAGGCATTGACTGGCAAGGGGCAAAAGAAAATTTCATGAGAGGTTGGAAATATTCTAGGTGATGATTTTGTTGGTTATGTGTATGTTGGTTATGCATATGAACATGCCAGAAAGTCACCAAACTATACATATGATTCATGCATTTTCCTGCATGTAAATTATACCTCTAGATGTAATTAATACCCTGCAAAAACAATAATTTCACCTATGCAGTATTCTGGCAGAGAATCCAAAACCTCAGTTTAATCACAAGGAAATATCAGGTGAACACAAATGAGGAAATTTCTATTAAAAAAAAAGGTCATGTCATAAAATGCAAAGAAAAGCTGTGGGAAAGTTCCAATTAAAGAAAGTTGGGGGGACATGACAAGTTAATGTAATACCTGACCTTAGATGAAATCTTGAACTGGAAGGAAGAGTGCTATAAAAAACATTATTCAAACAACTCACCAAACTAGTTTGTAGACAGTGGATTAAAGTATCAGTAGAAATTTATGAAGTTGAGAACTGTACCACAGTGATATAAGAGTATATCCTTATTCTTAGAATATACACCCTCAAGAATTTAGAAATAAAGGTTCACGATGTATATAACTTGTCTTCAAATGATACAAAGAAAGAGAATGAATGATAACGCTAAGGAAATAAGATAGATCTAGGTGAGTTGTCCTTTCATAACATTGCTTCAATTTTTCAAATTCTTGTTAATATGAAATTTTTTCCAAATAAAAAGGTTTTTAAAACAAAAGTGCTTTAAAAGATGCCCATAGCAAGGAAAGAGAAGATTACATTGGATGTGTGTCAGATGATCATCCCAAATTGTTAATAGTGGTTATTTCTGGAGGGTAGGTTTTTGTAGAGATGGGGGAGAAACATTAAATTTTTCTCTATTATTTGAAATTTTCCATTTTTAATATTATCAGGGAAAAGATTATTTCAGCCCTTCAGGAAAAAAAGCATTTTTTTAAGTAGAAAATGATCATTGAAATGTGATTTGACTCATTTTCTTTGGTAGCTCAGGCTTGGAGCAAAAGCCAAAACTTGAAACACCTAAGTCCTTTTCATTGTTTGAAATTCAGCTCAGATTTCACCTCTTCTGCAAAGCCTTCAGTAAGGATTCTTTTAGTTACAAGTCACACACACCCAACCCAAACTAATAAATACCAGTGGTGAGTGTGTTGGCTGTTAGAATACAAGGAGATCTTGGACAAGCAGTGCAAGTAAAGGAAGAAGTTACAGCTGAGCTGTCTAAACAACTAGAACCATGGGATAAAAGTCCACCAGACTCTACTTACTGAATCTCTCTTCATTTAGGCCCCTTCTTCCACGGCAGCCCATTTTTCTCCAAATGGCAAGAAATATACTGCCTACAGCTCACTGCAGCTTTCCCTCTTAAAATGAAAGCTCTTAGGAAAAAAAAAAAAAAAACGCTCTAGTTTGAAATATTTCAGCCAAGGAAGCAGATTGGTCAAGCTTGGTTGGGTTCCTTCCCTGAATCAATCAACCATGAAAGTGAGGGTATGCATCAACTTGAATGATGTCCCAAGAGTTGGTCCAAGAGTTGTAATTATGTACAGACATGGAAACTCTTTTGGAAATCATAAAATGAGATTATATAATACTCTCCCATGATTCTTAGTTTCCAGCTCGCAGACCTTCTACTTGTATTTTGCTCTTTGTGTGTTTACTATAACTCATCAGTAGACTATAAGTTTTGTGGGGGTAAGGACCATGCCTTTCTCTCCATGGATATTATCTAAATTTATGGCACAATATTTTTCATATAATAGATGAATTACAAGCTCCAAGAGGAAAGAGATATTTTCCACCATTTTCACTGAAACTTGAACTGTGCCTGGAGCATGGTAGACACCCAATAAATATTTGTTGAACTAAAGAATAATATATACTCAATCTATACCAGATGGATGTGTGGATGGATGGTTGGATGGTAATACAGGTTTTCTTCCAGTAAAGATAAACTTGTCTTCTAGGGAAAACAAGATATACTTCCTGGGCCTATGTTGGTGGAGCTAACTGTGGCCCCCAGGCACACACAGCTAATTGACACTTGGAATGCTCAGGCTCCACTTTTAACTTCATTATCTGCAGTCTGTGCATTGCAGCCTTTGGACTATGGGTGAACTGGAAGCTCAATCAGTTTTCTAAAACTTTCTCTTTATAAAAGATGAAAAGATATCTAAAAACTCTGCCTAGAAACCTTGATATACATATAAATTCAATTAGCAAGTTCTTGGATACCTCCAGTGGACCAGACACTATTCAAAGTTGGAGGTCTGATAGAGAACCAGACAGAAATAGTTGTGCTAGTGCTATGAAAGAACAGTACAAATGCTACCAAGGTATTTAACCAGGAGGTCTAACCTAGCCTTGGGGCCGCGAAGGCTCCCTAGAGGAAGTGATACTTGAAGCTCAGACTCATATAGAACCTAAATCAGAGAGCCTGGAGACAGGGAAGTGTTTCAGATAAAGGGTATGAAAGCCCACAGCTCAGCACTTCAGAGAACTGAAAAATAAACAAGTGAGTCAAGAGTTACCTATAAGGATAACCATTATAGTATTATTTATGAGCCCGACAAATAAAAACAGCAGGAAAATGATTCAATAAGCTGTGCTGGAGAGAATTTTTAGAGCAGGGAAAGTGATGGGCACATGCCATTATACATTCGTCCAAATCCATAGAAAGTACAAGAGTCAGCGCTAATATAAACTATGGACTTTGAGTGACTTGATGTGTCAATGTAGGTTCATCAGTTGTGACAAACGTACCACTCTGGTGGGGGATTTTGATATTGGGAGAGACCAGGCATGTGTGTGTTCAGAAGGTATGTAGGAGTTTAACTTTTTTTTAAGTTTGTTTGTTTGTTTGTTTGTTTGTTTATTTTAGTTATCTCTATACCTCATGTGGACCTCAAACTCACAACCGTAAGATCAAGAGTCTCATGTTCTTCTGACTGAGCCAGTTGGGCACCCCAGAAGGTGTGTGGGAAATCTCTGTTTTCCCCTTAATTTTACTGTGAACCTACAACTGCTCTTAAAAAAAGTCTTAAATTTAAAAGTCTAAAATAAAAAGTCTTAAATAAACCATGCTACCCATGCAATAGCACCCAACAAAGCATTAAAACAACACTACAAAGACAATGCTCAAGATATATTAAGTTTAGAGGCGTCTGGATAGCTCAGTTGGTTAAGTGTCTGTCTTCAGTTTAGGTCATGATCCCAGGGTCCTGATGGAGCCCTGCCTTGGCTGGGGGAGAAGAGGTCTCTGCTCAGCAGGGAGTCTGCTCCTCCCTCTCTCTCTGCCCCCCATACACACATGCTCTCTCTCACACACACAAATAAATAATCTTTAAAAAATAAAAATAAACAAGTACAAGGGTATACAACCAAGATGATAAAAATTTTGCTCTATTTCTATTTGATTCTGTATATGCCTTGCGTATACAGGTCAATCACCCCACAACTCTACCCATAGTAGTATCCAGGCAGTGGAATACAAGTGATGATTTTCTACTTTGTGTTTCTCTACTTTTCCAAAAAAGAATGTTAAATGAACATATACTCCTTTTGTTGTGGAAACAATTTTGAAGAAGAATCAGGCTTGCTTTCTCGCTCCCTCTCTGAATGTGCTGACCCCACTGTGAAGAGCATCTGTGAGCCTTACACAGGCCTGGTCCACGGCTCAGCTGAGTGGGCCCAGGCTGTGCCACACAGCAAATCTGCATCCCTTGGGTCCCTCTGGTGCCACATTCCATGGGAGGCCCCACATCAGTGTTATCTGGAGTTGTGCTGTTCCTGCTCCAGCCTCCTCGTGTGTGGGCATTTTGCTCCCTCATGAGGCTTGTTTTACCTTCGTTACACAAGTGCTGCTGCTCTGAAAGGGACCAGGCTTGATGAAAGGAGCTTTATGAAGGCACCTGAGAGCAGGAAGAAGAGGGGTGCCGGAGCCAAGCTGCTCTTAGCTGAGTATTCTGGTAACAACAGGGGCTCACCCCTGTGGCCACGGCAATAGGAACCATCAGGCCTATGTCTGTTTGCTGAGGGATGAGGGGCTTCTGCTTCTCTGCCACCCATTGCCACCTCCCCACCCAATGCAGAAGGTGCCCCCTCTGCCCCCAGACAACAGACTCCATCCAAGGTGGGAAGGTCCCATGAATGAGACAGCAATGGAGTAGGTAGACATTTCTGGATATGGATGCATGCATATCTTGGTTTCAAGCATTTGGTCTCAGCCGTTTTTGAAGGCGGTGTCACTTGGAAAGCTTTCCAAAATACTAATGCCTGAGGACCACACCTAGAGGTCCTGATTAAATCTGTCTGAGATGTGACCTGAGCGTGGGGATCCAGTGCCCTTTTTATCTCCCGCTGAAGCTTGATTTCTGCATTGCATTTTCCTCCTTGAGCTATTCCCTAAGGCAAGAATGCCCTTCCCACACCACATACCACCATGCTCTCTCTCCTTTCCATCTTTCAAACCAGTTCTGAAATTCCAGTTCTGCTATTAAGGCCATGTGATATTAAGGCACGTCTCTTAACCTCTTCGAGCCTTATTTCTTCAACTCAGACAGACCTGGTTTACAATTCTTCTAGCATCGTAGAACCAGCCTCATGGCATCCACTCCCCAAGATACCTGCAACAGCCAGACTGCAACCCTATCCTCGGCTGTCTGAGTTTGCCTCCAAGTGCTTCTCTTTGTCCGAGAGTCCTAGAGATAAAAGCTGCTTCCTACAACTGCTACCTCCTTGATACCTTAATATGGAATAGGAGTAAGCAAACCTTTCTGGCAAAGGACCATATGGAAATTATATTACATTTTACACAGTATATGGTCTCTGTTGAGACTATTTAACTTTTTCATTATAGCACAAAGTGGCCATAAAAAAATATGCAAGTAAATGACCATGGCTGAGTTCCAATAAAACTTTATTAACAAAAACAGCAAGCAAACCATATATGGCCCACAGATTGTAGTTTGCCCACCCCTACTTTATTCTCTTTTTACCCACTCAATTACCTAGTTAACCACTTTAAACCTAGTTAACAATTCTTTATATTAAAATTCTTACTATTCAAATAACTATTGTTATTTCTGGCTCTTAACTGGACTCATACCAATACCATTTCTCTGAAACACATATATATATATTTTTTAATTTACTTTAATTATTTTATTATAAAATATATTTTTTTTCAGTAGGGGGAAAATTTTCAAACGTTCTCTTTAACACTATTGGCTTGTTTGAATTTTTCATAAGCATACTCTTTTTTTGGAAAAATTAGACGTAAAAATGTGTCCTCCTTTAATAAGTACTTAGTACTGCATTTTGTCTGCTTTAGCAGCAGAGGGAGATTATTTATGTTAAATACTTCATTTCATTTAAATTTTTCCTCTGAGATTGAAATCGTTGCATTCTCAGAAACATCATTGTTTATTCCATTGTGACTTTTTGCTGGGATTCTGGCAAATTGTGTTTTAAATATATATATTTTTAGGAGTAGAAGTTAAAAAAAAAAGGCAGTCAACCCCAGGGTGGTTGTGAAAAACAAATTAGATACCAGATGGACAAAAAGCTTTGAGAAGGTGAAAGTACCTTGCAGATATAAGGAGGTGGAAGGAATCACAAAGCTCTTTCAGCCTCCTAATAGTGGCTCTTAATGTACCTTAGGGAAATATTTAATCTACTTATTTTCCTGTGTTTAAGTGCATTTCTTGTATAAGTGGGTATTCACTGTGTTCGTCCTAGTCACCTGCATTATGTGCAGAAGGTGACAGGCAGAGGCCACATCTCCACCTTCAGCAGGGGAGAGCCATGGGTCACTGAGCACTTGGTAAATGCCTTCGGACTGGAGATGGGGCCCCCATCCTACTTCTTTGTCCACGAAATCCCTGAAGAGAATCCACTCATATAGAAGCAATGAATTCCAGTGTCATCTTTCCTAAAGCACACCTGGGGAAGGAGGAAATTTACATTACACCCTAGAGCAGAGTTCTTGTCTAGGGTCTGTGTCCTTTGTTGGACAAAAAC
This sequence comes from Nasua narica, assembly GCA_028533885.1. NCBI lineage: Eukaryota > Metazoa > Chordata > Mammalia > Carnivora > Procyonidae > Nasua > Nasua narica. The sequence continues at coordinate 6,569 of JAPYYJ010003932.1, forward strand.
AAAACAAAACTGACTTTAAGCATTTTCTTCCATTCTGATTATAGGCAACTTTTTCGGCAGTAACTGTGACTTTAGGTCTGCCCTAACAGGAATCATAGGCATTTTCATGTTATGTTACAATTGTTAATTGTTATATCTGGAAATATATCCTATGCTTATGGTTACTTCAAAATCCAAGGCAGTGAAGAGGCAAAGATGGCAGAGGAATAGGGGACCCTTTTTCAACCAGTCCCCTGACTTGAGCTGGATAACTATCAGACCATTCTGAACACCCACAAAATCAGCGTGTGATGTAAGAAGATATATCTGAAAAAAAAAAAAAAGAAGAAGATATATCTGGAACTTTACAAACAGACTATCTCAGGCAGTTGGTTTTGAGGTATGAAGTGGGGAGCCATGATTCTGGGGCAGATATCAGAAGATAAACAGAAGGGGGAGGGAGCCTTCCTGATCCTCCGCCACTGGGATCCTCTGCCACCAGATCACAAAAGCCTCTGGTGCTGTGGACCAGACCAAGACTCACAGACCAGTAGCAGCAGGGAGAGGATATTAGGGCAGCCCCACAGACTGAAACCTGGAGCTGTATGGGTGCACATGCAAACTGGTGGCAGCTGGCACTTTTAGAAGCACAAAGGGTGGAGACATGCCTGGACCTGGAAGCAAGAGCTAGGAGTGCTGCTGTGGCATGCACAACTCAGGTTGTTGTGGTTTGGAGTAGCACAGACAGAAGCAGGGACAGTGTGGCCTGGAGAGCTACTGAGGGCCAGACTGCAATTCTTTATTCTGAGACAAAGGTTTGGATATAGTCACTTCTGCTCTGACTCTTGGGGGGGATATGGCAAGCTGCCAGAGAACAAAAGCCCCCCAAAAATGGTTTTCACTGAGCTCTTGCCCCCCACACACAGGGAGTCTGGCAACTCTGCCCAAACAGGATTGCCTGAGTAACAGTGTGGCAGCCCCCCCCGCCCCAATACCACCAGAAGACAGGCCGGAAGAACAAGAGGCCAACAACCCTAAGATCCCTATAAGACAGGTGCATCTTGCTTGGGTTGTGGTCAATAATCTGGACTCTGTACATTCCCTCAACCACCCCTCAACAGAATGAGTAAGAGGAGGAAACCCCAACATAGGAAAGATTCAGAGACTATGATCTCTGTCACAGAACTAATGGATATGGATATAGCAAAATGTTGGAAATAGACTTCAGGGTAACAGTTCTGCAGACAATAGCTAGGATGGAGAAAATGATTAATGGCAACATAGATTCTCTAAGGGCAGAAATGAGAGCTGATCTGGCAGAACTTAAAAATGCTGTCAGTGAGATCCAATCTATTCTAGATGCCCTAACAGTTATGGTAAATAAGGCATAAGAACAAATTACTGATCTAGAAGACAAACTGATAGAAAAGAAGGAACAGGAGGAGGCCTGGAACAAACAGCTTAAAATCCATGAAAACAGAATTAGAGAAATAAATTATGCCATGAAACATTCCAGTATCAGAATTACTGGGATCCCTGAGGGGGTGGAGAAAGAAAGAGAGGGCTAGAAGATATATTTGAGCAAATCGTAGCTGAGAATTTTCTTAATGTGGAGAATGAAACAAGCATTCATATCCTAGAGGCAGAGAGGACCCCTTCCCAGATCAAGAACAGACTAATGCCCTGGCATATCATAGTAAAACTTGCAAACCTTAGAACCAAGGAAACCATCTTAAGGGAAGTGAGGGGAAAGAGATTCCTTAGGTACAGAGGGAGGAACATCAGAATAATGTCAAACTTGTCCGCAAGCCAGAAAGGGCTGGTAAGGCATATTCAGGGTACTAAATGAGAAGAACAGGCAGCCAAGAATTCTTTATCCAGCAAGACTGTCATTCAGAATGGATGAAGAGATAAAGAGCTTCCAGGACCAGCAGAAACTGAAAGAATATGTGACCACAAAGCCGACCCTGCAAGAAGTATTAAGGGGGGTTCTATAAAAGGAGAAAGACCCCAAGAGTGATGTAGAATAGAAATATACAGAGACAATGTATAGAAATAAGGACCTCACAGGCAATAAGATGACAATTAAACATATCTTTCAATAATCACTCTCAATGTGAATAGCCTAAATGCTCCCATAAAATGGCATAGGTTTGCAGATTGGATAAAAAGACAGGACCCATCCATATGCTCTCTACAAGAGACTCATTTTGAACCCAAAGATACATCCAGACTGAAAGTGAAGGGGTGGAGAACATCCTTCATGCCATTAGACCTCAAAAGAAAGCTGGGGTAGCAATTCTTATATCAGACAAATTAGATTTTAAGCTAAAGACTATAGTTAGAGATACAGAAGAATACTATATCATTCTTAAAGGGTCTATCCAACAAGAAGATCTTACAATTATAAATATCTATGCCCCCAATTTGGGAGCAGTCAACTACATAAGCCAACTGTTAACCAAAATAAAGGGATATATTGATAATAATACATTAATTTTAAGATACCTCAGCACTCCACTTTCAGCAATAGACAGATCACCTAAGCAGAAAGTCAACAAAGAAACAAGAGCTTTGAATGACACACTGGACCAGATGGACCTCATATATATATACAGAACATTCCACCCTAAAACAACAGAATACTCATTCTTCTCAAGCACAAATGGAACTTTCTCCAGAATAGACCACATACTGGGTCCACAAAGCAGGTCTCAACTGATACCAAAAGATACCAAAAAATTGAGTTTATTTCCTTCATATTCCCAGACCACAATGCTTGGAAACTGGAACTCAATCACAAGAAAAAGTTTGGAAGAAATTCAAACACTTGATGCTAAAGACCAACCTGCTCAAGAATGTTTGGGTCAAAAAAAAAAAAAAGAATGTTTGGGTCAACCAGGAATTCAAAGAAGAACTTAAACAATTCATGGAAACCAATGAGAATGAAAACACATTGGCCCAAAACCTATGGGATACAGCAAAGGCAGTCCTAAGGGGGAAATACATAGCCACCCACTCAAAAAAGTAAAATAAAATAAAAAGCCTCACTCAAAAAAGTAAAATAAAATAAAAAAACCTCAAATACACAAACTATCTTTACACCTTAAAGAACTGGAGAATCAACAACAAATTAAGCCTAACCCACACATGAGGAGGGAAATAATTAAGATTAGAGGAGAGAACAATGAATTCGAAACCAGAAATACAGTAGAACACATCAACAAAACTAGAAACTTGTTCATTGAAAGAATTAATAAGATTGATAAACCACTGGCCAGACTAATCCAAAAGAAAAGAGAAAGGACACAAATTAATAAAATTATGAATGAAAGAGGAGAGATCACAACTAACACCAAAGAAATAGAAACAATCATTAGAAATTATTATCAACAGCTATATGCTAATAAATTAAGCAACCTGGAAGAAATGGATGCATTCCTGGAAATCTATAAACTGTCAAGACTGAAACAAGAAGAAATTGACAACCTGAATAGACCAATAACCTTTAATGAGATTGAAAAAACCTCCCAAAAAACAAGAGTCCAGGACCTGATGGATTCCCTGGGGAATTCTACCAAACATTCAAAGAAATTATCCCTGTTCTCCCAAAGCTGCTTCAAAAAATAGAAACAGAAGGAAAACTTCCAGACTCTGTGAGGCCAGCATTACCTTGTTCTCCAAACAAGACAAAGAGCCCATCAAAAAGGAGAATTTTAGACCAATATCCCTGATGCATATGGATGCCAAAATTCTCAACAAGATCCTGGATAATAGGATCCAACAGTACATTAAAAGGATTATCCATCACGACCTAATGAGATTTATCCCTGGCATATAAGGGTGGTTCAACATTCACAAATCAATCAATGTGATTGAACACAAATTAGAAAAGAGACAGCAACCACTTGGTCCTCTCAATTGATGGAGGAAAAGCATTTGACAAAATACAGCATGCATTCCTGATTAAAACTCTTCAGAGTATAGAGATAGAAGGAACATTCCTCAATTTCATAAAATCCATCTATGAAAAACCCACAGTGAATATCATTCTCAATGGGGAAAAGCTGAGAGCCTTTCCCTTAAGATCAGGAACATGAGGGGTGCCTGGGTGACTCAGTCGTTGGGCGTCTGCCCTTTGGCTCAGGTCATGATCCCAGGGTACTGGGATCGAGCCCTGCATTGGGCTCCCTGCTCCGCGGGAAGCCTGCTTCTCCCTCTCTCCCTCCTCCTGCTTGTGTTACTCTCTCACTGTGTCTCTCTCTGTCAAATAAATAAATAAAATCTTTAAAAAAAAAACATCAGGAACATGACAAGTATGCTTGATCTTGCCATTATTGTTCAATGTAGTAATAGAAACTCTAGCAATAGCAACCAGACAACAACAATATATATATATATATATATATATATATATATATATATATATATATATA
>JAPYYJ010003933.1:0-10982 GCA_028533885.1 Nasua narica
TTTTTTAATTTTTAAAAAACATTTAATCTATTTCAGAGAGAGAGTGCGTGATAGAAACAGCACAAGTAGTGGGGGAGAGGCAAAAGGAGAGGGAGAAGCAGGCTCCCCACTGAGCTGGGAGCCCGAAACTGGGCTTGATCCCAGGACCCTGAGTCATGACTTGAGCTGAAGGCAGATGCTTAACCAACTGAGCCATCTGGGTGCCCTTCAGTTTGTTATAAAGTAAATTAAAATAGCTAAAACTTTTGAGTTGGTTTTTTTTAAGATTTTATTTATTTATTTGAGATAGAGACAGTGAGAGAGAGCATGAGAGGGGAGAAGGTCAGAGGGAGAAGCAGACTCCCTGTGGATCCGGGAGCCCGATGTAGGACTCGATCCCAAGACCCTGGGATCATGACCTGAGCCGAGGGCACTTGCTTAACCAACTGAGCCACCCAGGCGCCCAAAACTTTTGAGTTTTAAGAAGAATCTTCTCACTTGAAACTGTGAAAATACTTTTTAATTTCTAGGAGACATATGAACTTGAATGCTGCCATACTTCATATATATTATGCTCCTTTTTGTGTGTGATTGTTCTTAGGTGAGGATGGGGTGCCCACCTGTGTGCCATCCTAACTCGTGCATGGGCAGAAATGGGGGACAAAGCAGGAGGGAGAACATAAATAAACTCAAGTCATCACAACCCAGAAGAGGCACCTGAGATTATCCCCAAGTTAATGGATATTCTTTTTTTTTTTTTTTTTTTATGGAACGCTTCACGAATTTGCGTGTCATCCTTGCACAGGGGCCATGCTAATCTTCTCTGTATCGTTCCAATTTTAGTATATGTGCTGCCGAAGCGAGCACTGGATATTCTTAATATTCTTAACTGAGGAATTCCCCGAAAGAATGAAGAAAGGATTTATGAAAAATGCTAAAAGACTATCATCATGTAGGCTCTTCCTAAATGACGCTGGTGGTACATACATGTCAGCAAGTTTTATTTTGTTTTGTTTTGTTTTTGAGTGTTTTGGGGTTTTTGTTTGCTTTGTTTTGTTTTTCTCCAATTTTTTTCACATCTAATGAATTTGTAGATTATGTAAAGCTCAACTGATTTTGATGTTCCTAACAACTTAGGAGACAGTGTGGCAGCAGACATAGTTTGAATATTACTGACACCCATCGGGGCCTCTGAGACCTCTGCCCTGAAGCGGGAGGACACCCGCGTATCAGGTGCTCATGGAGTCCGGGAGAATGAGGGGTTCAAACCCGGCCTGTTTGCGGGGAACAGCCTAGACCTTATCCTGACCCCTTCTCCTTCGCCAGGCCTCTTTAGTGGTTCCTCAATGGCTTTTGTTCTCATCCCATCTCAGTCTGGCCCGGAGCTCTTTGTGGAGCACCCTCCTGTCTCATTTGTAACTGGGTGTTCAGGCCTGGGTCCGGGCACCCCGTGTTTTCAGACCCCCAGTCACCGGTGGTTGCCAACTGTCCCACCCCAGATCTCGCCCCTGGACTCCACCTGCTCCTGGGAGGCTGCCGCCACCCCGCGTTCAGCAGACCAGGAGGAAAAGTTAGGGACGGGGCTTTCACCTGCTGAGTTATGGAAGTGAATTCTCAACTCTGTACCTCTGAGATCAGGCATCATTTGGAACAGAACTGAGTTTCTTAGCTTCATTACATGAAAACCGTACAAAGCACTGTAATGAGGAAGGCAGAGAGGCATGATTTATGACCCTCCACATAGAGGAGATTTAATTCTGCCTTTTGTTCAATGGTCTATCCATTGTGTGAGCAAAGTCAATACCAATAATAAAATGTAGACTGAAGAGCTAAATCAATTCAGTAAAATGCAATTGAAAGGCTAGGAGCCGAGGTACACTGGAAAGGAGAGTGCCTGCAGGATTAGTATTTGGACAACAGGTAATTACAAGAATCAATACCTGTGTATGAAAACATGACAGGCAGCCGTCCTTCACGAAGGGAGAACCATCACTAATGGTTTGGGGCCCGAGTTGGGATGAGAACTCAAGACCCAACTGTGCCAAGTCCCTATCAGGGGCTATGTGTGTGTAAGTGTGTGTGTGTGTGTGTGCACACGCACGTGTGCATGTGCACTTCCCACGTGACTGAAGGAGTGAGAAAGGGAAACTCCAGACGGCTCACTCGGTGTTTTATTTAGGTGAGTGCCGGATGCCTGGGGGGCTCAGTCAGTGAAGCGTGTGCCTTCGGCTCAGGTCATGATTCCAGGGTCTGGATCGAGCCCCGCATCGGGCTCCCTGCTCAGCGGGGAGTCTTCTTCTCCCTCTTCCCCTGCTCCCCACCCCACTCATGCTTTCTCTCTCTCCCAAATAAATAATCCTTATTTAGGCGTGTGCACCATCCCTGTCCCTTCAGCTTATCTTTTCCAACTTCGGTCTCATTTTACTCACGTGGTCTCAGGAGGTGACCTCAGTCCCACACCATTCTTCCCGTCTTTCTCATCCCAGACATCCAGGGACCAGGACAACATACCCATGAGGTCCTGGCCCTGTCTGGAGCCTTCGGTTGCGGGGGCGGGGGGATGCATGGGGTGAAGGACTGACCTCCACGAGATGAGCCCCTGCACTCCGTGCCGGCTGCTGAAGAATCTCCAGGCAGCGAGAGGGGGCGACACAGGCAGCCTCGAGGACGCCCGCGGCGAAGGAAATCAGAAAACTAAACACTTGTGCCCACAAAGACATACAATACACTAACTGGCATTTTAAATAAAGTAAAAGAAAGGAACTTAAGATGAACATAAGAAAGATAGAAAGTAACTGGAATGTTCTGTGTTCCTGACCAAGCAGACCACGAACGAGGGAATGAGTACGTGAGCACTAAGCTGTCTGCACAGAGTTGTGTGTCCCCTCACACACTTCACAACAGAGGTACCAGCATCTCTGTTTCAAGGACAGAGAGGACAATCAGCTTGTTCAAGGAGGCACAGCTGGTGGGCAGGGAAGCAGGTCTGGGAGACGCGTCTGTGACAGCGACTTTGTGCCGGTCCCTCCCCCCCCGGCCCCCCACTGCACCTCGTCTTGTCGGCCCCGGGGGGGTGGGGGGCGCGGGGTGCGTTTGATGCAGCCGCACCCAAGTCCACAGCCAGCTGCTGGGTGTCACTGCCAATGAGAGGCTTTAAGGCCAGTCCAAGGACCATGGAGACAGAGTCACTGGGACCAGTGACTTCACGCTGTCCCAGACGTCTATACTGTCGAACCGACTATGTGACTCCTGATAATAAAGATTCAGACACTGTGTTTAGATGTTTGGGTTCTGACGACTTTCATGCCTCCTGCTTCCCCTCTGCTCACATCTGAGCGAGGCGATAAGAAAGCTCCAGTCTTCCTCCTTTGGCATCAGTAGGAAGTTCAAATCACCCCCTTCCCCAGCCACGCGGGAGAACCCCCAGCCTGGCTCCACCCCTAATCACCATAAACACCCAAGCCAACTTCCTTTCTGGCTCTCAAGCCGATTTCGGTTCTGCTCGGGAGCCCGGCTGACCATTCGAACAAGCCTCACTATGTGAGTCATCCGCCTTTTCGTACTTTCTGGGTATACGCATGGTGGCCTCAGTCTTGACTCCAGAACCACGATCCTGCTTTTGTGGGCGTATCGCGATACTCCTGATCCAACCTGACGCTAACCATGGAATCAAATGCTTCCTTGGCCTTTAAAGAAGCCCCTGAGGTTGTGACCTTGCAAAAATGATAGGACGTAATCCCTGAATCAGAAATCTGTCCAGCATTTTGAGCGGCTATTTTGTTTTCTATTAAAGGCACAGAAGGACGGAGATAATTTCCATCTGGGACAGAAGCCACATAACTTTATTTTTAGATCATTTTATATAATTGTGATAGTATTTTGTGACCTTTTAAACACATCGTAGATGAATAATACTTTTCTTTATCTCCACGTTGGCAGTGTTGGCCTTTGGGACTGGAAGATTCTTTGTGGTGGGTGCTTCCTTGTGCATGTGAATTTTAGGGTGTTCCAGCAGCCCTAACCCGGCCCACCACAGCCCTCTCCAATTGTGACAACCATAAATGTTTCTAGATGTTGTCAGCCATCTCTTGGGAGGCAAAATCACACCTGAACAAGAACTCCTGCCCTATATTCAATCCACAAAGACATGTGACTTTTCTGGTACGTCCTTTGAGACCCAGTGGAAGACAGAAAGAAATGATGAGAAGCTGCTAGCTATATCTATCCCAGTGAAAGCAAGCAACATCCATAATAAATTGCAATTATATCTCCAAAATTCTTCTTTCCAGTCTTAAACTAATTTCAACTCATCATCAAAATTGCTTCCATGCTATGGAGATGACTCTTTATAGCTTAGCAAATCTTTTTTAAAGATTTGATTATTCAGCAGCTTATACACAAACACTTGTCCCTTGTCTAAAAAAATCAGAGTTAGCTATGCTGACCACTGTGCTTTTCCAGAAGCATCACACGGCAAAATGTATATACAAAATAGTTCAAGCACCAAAGCACGCTGACAATTTTGTTCACATAATGGACACAGACAATATGCTCTTTCATGGACCCCACATATATATTCATATTATACTCACTGGTACTTTTGTAAATGGCTCAAAGTTTTTGATTATAGTACAAAGCTTGTTTATTGCCTAAAATTCTCATCCTCCGAGTTTTCCAGGAAGGACAGATGATACCATAGGTTGACTGTAGTAATCTTGTAAAGTAAGATTGCTTTGTATTTCCTGAAGATTTCAAGGGAGAGATAACTCGAGATAGAACTGGGAGGAGGGAGGCAGATCCCATGGAAAGTCTAGTGTTAAAGCTCGCAGGGACCATGGGTCACCTACTTACTCCTCAGTATTCAAATATTAAAAAAGAAGACTGTATGCATACACATGACAATTAAGTAGAGAGAAAGTGCCGTTTCAGTCTTAAATACGGATCTAAACTTTGGAAACAGAGCTTGAGTTTTCCTACTTCTTTCCCCTTTCAACACTACTCTGTAGACCTCAGGGATGATGAATCTGCCCCCAGGCATTTCAGAATCCAAGGAGTGCTTACCTCAGCTTTAATTTTATTGTCTCCAAAGCAGAGGTGTTGTAAGTAGGCAGCAGCATTAGACTGGACTGAAGGAAACTGGTGTTGGAGCATCTGAATCACTTCCGGCAGTTCCGGGTCTCTCCATCCAAATTCTCTGAATAAGAGGAAGGCAGGAGAACATGAGAAATCCTCCCGCAGTATTAACACACCGTTAACCCATTTACGAAATGCACTTAAGAGTTTACGAGAAACTCTTTCACAAATGATGGTTCTGCCCTTCTTACACACATATCCACTGAAGAGCACTGGAAACGACTTCCTTAAGTAGATGGCTTGTAAGTGTATATATGTATATGTATCATATATTAAAAAAAAATATATATATATGCTCTTAAATGTATCAACTGAAGTTACATGTTTACGAAAATTACCAAAAAGTGACTTAAAGTGTCACATGATTTTATTATATATACATTTTTGATTTGGGCCTAAATGGAGAATTTCTAGGGTCATGTTGATTTTCTAATATATTGTTTCTATTGGTCTGATTCAGGTACAGCATTTAGCTGAATTACCAGACCAGAGAACATATAACCGGATGGGTCCAATCCAAAACGCTGTGGTAGCTCTTTATTACTTTTATGATTAGTATTGTTGCTACAGTTTTCATAATCTCTTCTTGAAAAACAAACAATTCCCTAATCGATTCTCAGAATAAAAGAAGAGCAACAAGACAACGTTATAAAAAGAAATTCAAGAGTTAGGTTTATTCACACAAAGTTAATAACCAAATTTTTCGCATTACACAGTCTTATCCTGTAATCCCCCCTTCGCAGCTGAGCTCAGTCCAAGAAGCTGGTTGTTTATTTAATTTTAACAAATATGCTCCAAGACATTTAAGTCCATTCTAAAACACAAGATTGATAGTACCGTTATGCAAATGAATCTTATTGTAGGAAATCAATCAGCGCGAGCAGCTGGGACATGGAGCAGACAAGGCCAACTGTAGGGATTCCATTCCTGCAGCAAGGAGCCAACTTTTAACAGAGAAATAAAAAAGCAACCTCTGAGACCACAGAGAAAAACTTGACCCCACATGCCACAGAAGGGTACTATCTATCCCACGGATAGGGCGGAAGAGAAATGAGATGGTTTTACAATAATCACTTGACTCCTGGAAAAACAACTCGAGAGCATACATCCTGCTGGTACGAGGTCAGTGCTGTCATCTGAGGAAAGAAGTCGTGAAAAATGGGGCAGAGAAGGAACAGACAAAGGTTAAAAGTGTCCTCGTAGATTCTAATCTGTTCTCTTTGTCTTCCCTTTACCACAACTAGTTGAGGCTGTCAAGTGAACCTTGAATCGTGTCAGCACCGCCTTTATGGGCTCTGAAGACAATAGGCTATAGGGCTCCTTTTGAATTGGTTCCGTTTTTATTGGAAAGATATCAACTGAATGCGTATTAAGTATTTAATAAATTTACATAACATTTTAGACAGCCACACATATTCTCCAAGAAGACATACAGTACAGTCATATGTCTGCTACAAAATATCCATAAGTGCTTGCTGATAGTAGGCAAACTATTGAAATTTTTTGGCTATGTGATCAAAGTAAAAAACACCTTATGGATTGAAACACAGGAAGCCTCTTCTTCTTTTTTAGTTTAATTTCCTTCTTTTGCATGGTTCTCAACCACCTCTGTGACATCAAGAGAGCACAGTCCCTCTGCTCTGAAGAGCGGCCACCTAAAATTCCATTCTTTGTTCAAATAAAATAAAAATCTACAGAATACCTACAAATGGAGATTAGCAGTGTCATATAGACCCTCGATGGCTAAGATGAATTCAGGTGAGTCTGTGCTATTGGAAAGTGACTAGCAAAGAATTCACTTCAGCCTCTTTTATTACCCAGATGATAACTGCTCTATTAGGCTTATACGGCACATCAACAGCGTCTTTCAAACAAGAGCTCCTGTCTTTGGGACTCTGCATGGATACGCACACGGGTTCGTCCGTGTAAAGGCATGCATACACACGCGTGCACCTATGCACACCCACAGCCCAAACTCATAACAGATGAACTTTCTAAAGAATCATGACCCAGGAGGGATCTAAGCTCTTCACTCTTGGTCAAAAGCAAGGCTCTTGTCAGCTTCCCCCGGAAACTTCTGGAATCCCAGACATCCCCTCTACCCCACCACTGTCTCCCCAAACCTATTCCTCACCTTCCGCCCAGCTGACCAAGCCAATCGCCTCCCACCCCCACCCTTCTTCCTCCCTAAGGCATCTGAATAGGCACGGACCCACACCTAAGTGTGCCACTTCCCTGCTGCAAGCCCTTTGCTGGTTCCTACTGTCCTTGGCATAAGGACCAGGCTTTTCCTGGCTCACTGGGCGTTGCTGGATTTGCCATCTCCCACCTCGCCAGCCTTGTGTCCCACGGCCTCCCCGGGCTCCCGCACCGGCCACACGGGCTCACAGCGGGGCGGTTCTCTCTCCCACCTCCGCTCCTGCCACCTGGAATGGTCCTGGCCCGGGGGCCTCTCACTCAAGTGCAGAACCTTGGGTTCTTTGTGATTTCCTCAGCAAAGCCCTCTGTGAGCCCCATCCACGCAGTCCTGGGGGGGAGTGCCTACGCCGTGTTGGGGACCGGGACCGATGATCACCTCCCTCTCCACACTGCGGCAAGTTCTAGGAGGCCAGGGCCACAACTCTCTGGTCATGTTTGCTAAGTAGCACGTACAGGAGCCCTGGTACAAAGCAAAGATTACATAAATGGGCTTTGAAAGAATGAAGGCATGAAGGAACAAGGGAAGAAGGCGTCTTGGCAGGGAGAGTGTTTCCTCTGTTCTACCGAGGTCATTTCTCTGGCCAACTGGTTCATTCTGGAATGTTCTCCCTTTCTCTGACATGCCTTCACCTACACACACACACACAGTCATTCTCCATGCTGCCGATCTGAGTAATCTTTTCTATGCATCAGTCTTATATCGCTGTGTCTTAAACCCTCCATCAGCTTCCCATGGCATTTAGGAAAATAGCTGACTCCTCCACGGGGCTTGGGAGGCCCACACAGAGGACTCCTTCCTGCTTCCGAGTTGCCTGCCCAACCTCCCCAAATTGCTTCCTTCCTATTGAAAATGGTACTCCGGTCCCCATCTCAAGATCCTGGTACTTCGGGGGAGGCTTCTCCCTCGGGTCTTTGCATGGTGTTCTCTTGCTTCTCTTAGGTCTCAGGTCGTATGTCTTGGACGGCAGCTCCTGGAAACTTCCAGCCAAACAAGCCTGACCCCTGGAGTCATCTTACCTACTGCCCTATTTTATCCACAACACTTAGGACTGTCTGAAATTCTCTCCCATTACTCTTGCGACTATTATTTATTTCCCCACTCCCATGCTCTCTCTGTTGTAAGCTCCTTGGGGACAATGATTTTTCCCACAGTGTGACGGAATTCCTGGAGCCGCCGAGTCCTGATCATGTGAAAGTGGGGTCCCAGGGGGATACTCCCGGACTGAGTGAAAGGAGACAAGAGAGGTCAGAAAGCCAGGTAAGACTGAAGACAACAGTAAGTTAGTGTTTAAAATGACTTGATGTCTCCCAGCCTAAACCAGCTTTCCAGGAATCGGGCTGGAGTGGATGGTGCATCCAAGCTGTTTGCTTCCAGTTTCTTCTAACTGGCATTCCCCAGCCTCAGCCATGGCAGCGGGTACCGTCGAGGACACTAAGGTTTTCAAGTGCTCTCCTCAGTTTCACAAGACATGCTGAAGGGGCACCCCTCCTCCCAACGTTCGGGGGAATGATTCATATTGAAGTCTCTTTTTCTGGAACGGTTTTGTTTCACTTAGATGAGATTGTTTGGATTTTTTGTTACCCACGGAGAGAGACTCCAGAGAAAGAACTAGAGGCCCAGAGGAAATAAAACATCCATCTCATTTGGGCCAGATTTTGGTATATGATATGATTTCTCCATGTAAGGTCTTAATCCTCAAGGAGCAGCAATGGCTCACAGACAAAGCAGCTCTGGAAAAGACAAACACCGATGAAGGAGCGGTTCGGGTGGAGACATGGGGTCGCGGAGGGGTTGGCAGATCTGGGAAAGGTGTGTGCTCAGCCTGGCTGGGGTATGGCTAAGAACCAGGCTGTGGGGAGAAGGGCTACCTGGGAGAGGGGACGGTGGACAAGGGGCTGGAAAGCAAGTCCGGGATAAGATCATAAAGGGCCTTTCATTCAAATATAAACATTCCGGTTCTGGTCTGTAGTCAGTATTGTGAAGAAGGAAGCTAGGAAATATTAGGTTTGTTTCGGCTTATGGAACAGCCAGAAAAATCACCTTAAAGTAATAATGTGCGTGCACTAAACGTCAGTTGCCATGGTCCCCTATTCACACACTTTAACTCTTTAATCCTTAAGTAGTCTTATGTGGTTTAGTTTCATTTTACAGAGGAGGAAATTTGACTTACAGATGGTACTAACTTAAGTGGTGGAGACAAAATAAGACTCTAGCTGTCTGCTTTCAAATAAAAACATTCAACCCCATAACTATGGGCTTGCTGTAATCATTGCCTAGAAATAATGTCTAAAACGGGGAGTTTTTTTAGACAATGCCTCAACAAGAAATATGTTTAAAAAACAGTGTGCACAGGGGACATTTGGCAATGCCTGGTGACATTTTTGGTTGTCACAACTGGAAGATCCTCCTGGAACCCAGAAGGGAGAAGACAGGAATACTGCTCAATGTCCCACCATGGACGGGATGCCCCCCACAACAAAGAATTATCTGTCCCCAATCTGTCATTAGAGCCAGGGCTGAGAAGCTCTGGTCTAAACACGAACTGGATCTGATCACTTGTGTTGGGTAAGCACGTGGTAAGTCTTTCATTCCTTGATTATTTTCGTAAAATGGACACAGGATTTGGCATCAAAATTAACTGGGAAAGCGTTTAGAACTTGAACGTCTGCCTTTCTCCCTTCTAGCCCATACATACATACAGAAGAGTCCCCCAGCATTTGCTGGTCTTGGTTTCCAGGGATCGAATACAGCAAATGACAGCACCTATTTCATGGGATGTGGTCTTAAATGACACATGAAATAATAAATGTGAACATGGTTGGTAAGGTATTGAGAGCTAGACATCCACTAGAGATGGTTAGCCTGAGACTGCTCTAAAGGAAATACATCTGTATTTTGAAAATTCATATAATACATTTAATTTTTAAAAAATAACCATTTAGTGATGTGTTTATTGACATTTACTTGAAGGAACATAAGGATAAAGACAGTCACTACTTTAGCTCGTCATAAAAATTATTAATGCAAACATGCCATTTTGAAATGATTTTTTTGCCTCCTATCGCCCTCAGTGGCAGAGGACCCTGGTGGGCCAAAGTTCTTTGGATGCAGTTCGAGTTGGTCCCAATCCTACTCTACCATGAACTCTCTCTGCAGCCTTGGGCTCCTCTCCTCTGTGTGTGTTTTGCTGCTGAATCTCCACTGGCTGGCACGTTCTTTGTTTGGAGTAAATGTTCATTGAGTCCATCTCTTCTAATGAGATAATAATTCCAACCTTAGAGGTTTGGTAGGATGATCAGAAATATTATATATGGACCCCTTAGAGCAATGTCGGGCACACAGTGTGGACCCTTGAGAAATGCCCAGTATTATATATAACTAGATGAAGAAGAAAAGAACAAGAAATAAGAACTACCTACCATTTTCTACGGGAGAGAACGCATAACTCTTTTGTTTGTGACTGGGCTTCACTTTCGAAATGTTAATGGAACTGGAGAATATGCAAATGTAACCTTTTCTCCATTAAAACTTGTCACAGAGACCAACAATATTGTGACAAAATCCTCACTCTTATATGGACTATCTGAGTTGTTAAAATTACAAGCACTCCGCTCAGAGCTAAACAGCAAACAGCTTGAAATCCGTTACTATGATAGCCTGGCAGAGAAAG
>JAPYYJ010003934.1:0-10980 GCA_028533885.1 Nasua narica
TGTGTTACAATTTCATTGGCCACTGACCCCTCTAAAACTGTTGTGCTTTTTGAAACGCACTCTCTTTCTCTACACCACGCCGCTGTGTCGGTGAGTGTGAGGGAGAGCTCAAGCTAGCTTGAATAAAGGGCTCTTTTGCTTTTGCATCGGACTCGGCTCCCTGGTGGTATTTGGGGATCTCAAAATCTGGGCATAACAGTATTTAGTCTCCTTTGATGGTGACGTGTAAATGGACAATGAAGAGTGAATGTGCAGTGCATAAAACAGTTCACACAGGGAGTCCCAGACAAAATTAGATTTTACAGTTAGTACTACCAGTCATCTTTTTTTAGTGTAGATACTCTTCTCCTTTTGTGCTCCTTTTCTTAAATGACCTCCCCCTTAAATGCTTTAAACTTCTTTGTATATGCAACCTAATTGTAAATATTTTCTAATTATGTATCAGCAGATAAGAATAAATGGTGTGTATCATCTTTGGGGGTGTTTGTATTGAGAAGTATTCCATATCAAGACCCCTTAAATCATAACATTATAGATCTACCCACTCCATCTACTCTAAAAGCTGATTTCGCTTTACACGTAAAAGGATTTGACTACTTGGCCAGCAAATTCAGTTATGGTATATAGACAACATTATAAAGTGCTCTGGCTGGAATTTATAGGTTGTTTTACTCTGTTGAGCAGTCATAATTTCAAAAGACACGAGATTGCAAGTCTCAAGGTTGAATAATCACTGGTAGTGTCCTGAAGAGCCAAAATGTCACAATAAGGCTAAATAGCATGTGCTTTTGACCCAGCTGTCAGGTGTTATTAATAGGCTGACTTAAAAAAATGAAAGCAGTAGGGGTGTCATTGACATTTTGAGTTCCATATGCCTAATGCAGTAAAACACCTGCCAGGGCTAGTTTCTGGTTCCAAATGAAGTAAATCAGCCTGCTTCCCCTCCCTCCCCCAGTTAAAAATACATCAACACCTACTCAGAATGTTACAATGTGCCATAACCCTCAGGCTATCACCTCTTCCACTCTGAAGTGCTTGTGATTCAAGGTATAGAAACTGTTTCAATTTTCCTTGCCTCCAGAATAAACTTTTTAATATATATTCCTTTACTGTGTGTGTGTTGTGTGTGTATGCGTGTGTGTGTGTGTATTGGACTCATCTTCCTCATCTTTTATTATCTTCAAAGTTTACTAAGTTGAAGTGGAAAGTCTGTGCCCTTACAACATGGAAATCAAGAAGGATTTGGGAAATCCTATCTCAAGATGGTAAATTGTGTTAGTGATTGGATATATCAGAAAGTAACTCACACTGACAAACTGTTATTTGTTTATCTATAGTAGTTCTTTCCAGAGGCCGATAATCTGGTTTTAAAATCATTTATTTTCTATGGCTTCATTTAAAAGAAAAATATTAAGTTGTTGGTCATTCTGTGGGTGTATTTCATTGAATGCATGAGGCAAGAGCAGATAGGAGTTTTTATTAAGATTTGGGCAAGCTGAACAATCTCAAGTCACTTAGTTCACTTTTGGATCAGAATAGGTTCTCCATACTTTTGTAACTATGACATTAGCAATTATCCCATTTTAGCAAGAATCTATTATTCCTTGTGTCTACTAGTCTAGGGAGTACTGGACTGTAGGGGAAGGAAGAAAAGCAGAACAGAGTGTTGGTGGTAATTCATGCTTTATCCCAAGCTCGTGCTTGAGGCTATTCACTTTAGCAGCTTTTATTATTCCGCTTCATTTCCTTTAGTAATCTTTTAGTTTGAATTTTCTATTCATTTTCTTCATTTTCTTGGGTAGTGTTAAAAACTTATCCTCAGGACATTTCCAAAATAGCAGTCCCCCAAATTTTTATCAATGATATATACATTTTATTACTGTACATTCTTCCAGAGTGACTATTTGACAAGGGAGCTTTCATTTGACTATTAATATATTTTCCTTTTTTTAAGTCTTATTATTTTTCCCATCTTATACTTGTTAGTTTAAACACCAAATTTTTCACATTGTTTAACAAATGACTATCCAGTACTGACAACTGCCACCGAACTTTCATATGCATTTGCTACACAGCCAGCTGTTGACTGCCAAGGTGAGAGAATCTGATTTATTATTATCTACCTCATCTTCTCTCTTTCCTCTCCTGAGAAATAATCAATCCCACTTATAGTCATCATCTCTCCTTTGCCTTACCCAACTAATGCTTATATGAGTGTTGAAACAGCAATGAAAGTTCATGCCAAATTCCTATAGCATTTCTAATGTTAGAGATGAACTGAGTTTACTTTTCTGTGCATTGTGGAAAAAAATAAAGGTAGTAATAGGATGTCTCAGCAAAGATTGTTGGAAGATAATTTCATGAGTAAATGTCAGATCAATAGCATTATATTCTGCTGACATTTCTTCCCTTGTGGTGCCTCCAGCTCAGTTGGAATCTAAACTAGAATCACCTAATAAGCATAACCAAAGAAGTATTGCCATTGATTGTTGGTCTAATTGAGTTCTTTTTTAGGTGTTCACACCTCCCGAAAGAAAAAAAAAAAGTATTTCCTTTACTTCTGTGATCTTAATGACACCTTCTTAATTCTACACTCACTGCGCCTTCTATCCTTTTTTCTTTTCTGGTTTCACATTGCATCCATTGGATTGCTTTATTACATCACTTTTACAGTCACACAATGACACCTACAGCTCGAAAAAATGGTAGTGTCCTTGATGATTATTTTTATATCACCGTTCAATAGCCTTAGTTAAAACTCTAATTTTATACATGCATACTGGATAAAAAGAGCTCAAGGTCTTCTCTGGCAATAAACAAGACAAGTCCTGTCTTTCACAGGCTGTGAAAGTAGCTTCATTCTCCCAAGAATCACATCTGAGGCATTATGAATGCTTCTTACTGCTAGTCATTTGATGTCTCACTGGCACTGAAATAAAAAGTTTTCCTGATTGTAATTTTCCTTGAGACATGCCACATTCTCACTAAGTATAACAAGTACCAATATAAATAATAAAATAAATTAAAGATAGAAGGAAGAATGTAATAACCATTTTTTTTGAAATTTTTTGAAATAGCAATTTTGACCACTTACATAATTTATCCCTAATATAGACTTCTCTTCAAATAATATGGAAATATCAAAATTGTATTACTATAAGGAAATAATGATAAAAGTGTGTTAAATGTTTTCACATTTTACTGAATCTTATTGGAACTTTTTTTACATGTCCATTTTACATATTGAATCAAGAACCACAATGATAGTTTACATTTGACTCCTTTTCCTTTCACAAACTACATCTAATCCATACCAAATTCTTTCTGCTTTCTATTTGAAATATATTCAGAATTTCTGCACTTTCACTATCTCCACTGCCACCTGATTTCAGCTACCTCAATCTCTGACATAAATTATTAAAGTACGTTCTTAACTAGACTGTTTTAGGACCTTGCCACCTTGAAGTATTTTCTCCGTACAACAGCCAGAGATGTTTTCAAACCCTATCGGATTGTGTCATTTTTCTGCTTAGTAATTTTCCAATCCATATCAGTCAAAGAGTGCCATCCAGTGCCCTACTCAGTCTGCACCTCCAACCCTAGCCCCTACGTCTCTGACTTCACCTCCCACTAACATTCCCTACTCTTTTCGATTCCTGCTATACATGCTAGGCAGCACATGGTGTCTCTGCAGTCACAACTCAGTCACTGAGTAAGACCTTTGCTACCACCCTATTTACAAATGCAACCCTTCCATTTTCCCCCCTGCACACCCTATATCCATTCAGACATCATCTTTCTCCATAGCTCTTGTCAACCAATTGATGTATTATGAATTTATCGATTTATTGTCTTCTCCTTTTCCTCTTAAACGTAAATTCTCTAAAGGACAGGGACTTTTTTCTCTTTTATTTATTGTTAATATTCCTAGTCACTAGAATATTCCTGGTTATAACATGAGCTTAATAAACACTTGTTTGAATGAATAGAATGAAAGAAATGTGCTTGGCATAATATGTTAGACATGGTAATTACACCATAAATGGTAGTCATTGTTTTAAAGATTTTTTTCCAGGAAAGCTAGATTATACGTAATATCTAGTACTCTAACTGTGGAGTCAAAACTACATTTGAATTGCACTAATAATGAAAACTTGCAAAAGTTATTTAATTTCAATGAACATTTGTTTATCTATAAAATAGAATTGCTAACACCATATAGAGTCTACTTTTCACAAGTATTGGATGAAATGACAAGTTTGAAATGTCTATTATAGTGTTAGCTCTAAAACCATACAGATTTGTTTTTTCTTGGCTTCCTACCCATCCCTTCTTAGTGCTCTTTGATAATTACTTTTTGAGTGCCTACCTTGTGTCAATCACTATGATTGCCATTGGATGTCAAACTATGAGATACAGTTCTTGCTCTTGAAGTGCTTACAATCCATTGAGGAGATAAATACATGAACTATTTTTTTCTTTAAAATAATAGAAAAAGTAAAATAATAGAAATTGTCTAGATTAGATAGTACCTAAGCTAAATTTTGAAGGATGGCTGACATTTATCCAAGTATCCAAGCTCAGAAATGAGGGAAGGTTTTCCTGAGGAAGCAAATATGCAGAAACACATATGAAGAAACACAGCATGTAAGGGAATAGAAGTGTAAGGCAAGCCAGCAAGGTGAAAAGAAGGAGTGGCAAGAGACAAGACCAGGGAATTTGGAAGATCTTGAAAGTCCTGTTGGTCAGACTAAAGGACCTAGTTTGCATCCCCTTGTCCCCATTGGGGGTTGCGAGGGATGGAGATGGGACTATTTCAGAGTCACATCTATGTTTTAGAAAGATAATTACACAAAATATGTGAGAGATGAATTTCAATGAGTGGCAGCAACAATAGTGCTTTAAGAGTGTGGAATTTGCAAACACACTTTTACATTCCAATCTCCCCAGTTCCATCATTTCCATTAGTTCCCAGCCTACTAACAGATTTGAATTCTGCCAGCAACTTCCACTTACAAGCTAGGTGTCCTTTAGAAAGTTATACACCCATCTTAATGTCTCTATCTGTAAAAATGGGATTAAAACTAGGATAGTGGGGTGCCTGGGTGGCTCAGTGGGTTAAAGCCTCTGCCTTCGGCTCAGGTCATGATCTCAGGGTCCTGGGATCAAGCCCCACATCAGGCTCTTTGCTCGGCAGGAAGCCTGCTTCCCCCTCTCTTTGCCTGCCTCTCTG
Organism: Nasua narica; assembly: GCA_028533885.1. Classification (NCBI taxonomy): domain Eukaryota; kingdom Metazoa; phylum Chordata; class Mammalia; order Carnivora; family Procyonidae; genus Nasua; species Nasua narica. The sequence continues at coordinate 5,234 of JAPYYJ010003934.1, forward strand.
CCAACTTGTCAAATAAATAAATATCACTGTCAAATAAATAAATAAATGAAATCTTTAAAATAAATAAATAAATAAATAAATAAATAAATAAAACCAGGATAGTTTTCTCCGAAGTGTTATTGTGAGCAATAAAGGCATTAGACTTATAAATTTAACTTGTAAAGTTTTTACAAGTTATTTAACTTGTAGAGTTAAACAATATATTTAACTAAATGCATTAAATATGTAAATAATTATATGTATAAAATATGTTATATGTGATTATATACATAATTAATGTATAAATTACATATAAAATATATATAATTCATATATAAAAGTTGTATACATAAAAATACAGGACAGTAATTAGAATGTCATTATTTTATTTTATTTGTAAAATTTAAAATGATTATAGGAGTCTAATCGGTATAGCACTGTTTTCCATTAAGATATTAATGGTAGTAGTGATGGAGAGGAGATGGATTCACAAGTATTTGTTTGGTTTTTTTTAAAGACTTTATTTATTTATTTGACAGAGAGAGAGAGCACAAGTAGTCAGAGAGGCAGGTAGAGAGAGGGGGAAGCAGGCTCCCCATTGAGCAGAGAACCTGATGCGGGGCTCGATCCCAGAACCCTGAGATCATGACCTGAGCCAAAGGCAGAGGCTCAACCCATTGAGCCACCCAGGCGCCCCGATTCAGAAGTATTTGTGAAGTAAAACCAGCAGAGCCTGATTTTGGCTTCTAGCCTCACATAGTTGGTCACAAATTCCCATGCATACTGTTTTTTTCAGAACCGGTGAATGACTGGCCAGGTTGGGTTGACTGGCCAGGTTGGGTGACTGACCAGGCAGTGGTAGTTGAAGGAGCCTGAGACTTCTTAGGTAGAGTTAGGACTCTAGGGGTTTCTAGTTTAGACAATTCTGGATGTCATTTAATGAAATCTGGGATATAGGGAGAGATATTATATATATGCCAGTTCTATACACCTACTTTTTCACCAAATATTTATTTGGTACTTAATGTGTACCTGTTTCATGCTAGTGATGCAGATACAAAGGAACAGACAACTCTAGGAAATATGTAGAGGTGAGATTTTTTTCTGGTAACAGATCTTCACATCTTCCCAAAGGTGGGATCGCAAACTGTCTTTTCTTATGGTGTGTGTTTGGTAGGGCAGGAAGGGAGAGTGTTGCAGGGAAGAGAAGAGAGAAAAGAGAAACCACTGTCTGTATCCTGCTGATCTTCAGCTCAGGTATCACAGGTGCCTCCATATGGTCACCCTGAAATAGCCAACTCTACCAGTTAAATTTGCTGCTCATATCTACTTGGGTTGTCCAAGAAGGTGATCTCTGATATCCTTAGAGCTTCTTTGCATTCCCTAGTTTCACCCCCTTAAGACTGTTTCAGTTTCAAATTCCTTTCAGTTCCTTTAGCTAGTGGAAAAAAAATTTTTTTTGGTGGACCCAGTGTTTTTGTGATGACATATTAGCTACCTATTATAGCTCAATAACAAATTCTCCTAAAACTTAGCTTAAAATAACACATATACATTACCTTAGTTTCTGTGGGTCAGGAGTCTGGGCACAGTTTAATCAGGTTCTCTGATGTGGGGTCTGTCATCAGCCTGCCATCAAGGTGCTGGGTGGGTCTCCAGTATCATCCAAAAGCTCAGTTGAGAGAAAGAGCAGAATCCACTCCCAAACTTACTCACATGGTTGTTGGCAGATTTCATGTTTTTGCTGGCTGTTGGGTGGAAGAAGTTTTCAGTTCCTTGTTATTTGGGTCTCTTCACAGGATAGTTCACAACATAACTAGCATCATCAGAACAGGAACATGAAAACAGCCAGAATGAAAAAGTACAAAACATAGAGAAGTTTGTCTTTATAGCTTAATCTCAGCATTGACATCCTTCTCTTTTGCCATATTAGGTTCAATAGAAACAAGTAACTATATCCTCAGTGTGTGCTCAATTTGAGATTACACAAGGGCATGAATTCCTGTAGGCTGGTATCATTGGGTGTCATTTCAAAGTCTGTCACAAATGGGGCATATCCACAGGGTCTCTGGGACTTTGTGAAACAATTCTTTCTGTTTAACAGAACTTCTTCCTTCCCAGGGAACAAAGGTATTTTCAGAGAGTAGGTAACTTCTGATGTAGGCCTCCTGCCCCTCCTTCGTGTACCCAGGCTCTTTCTGAGTACATAAAGCCCACTAAACTGTGTGCCTTCTTATTGATGGTGATTTTCCCCCCTATATTCCTCTTTTCATCCTCAAAGTCTTATTTTTGCTGTCCTCTCCCAAGTCCCTCACAATTAATCAGATAAATCTGTGTCTAGAGCATGGTGATGTACATGGTTCAAGTTTTATTCTAGTAGATTCTTAGATGTTAGGCAAATCAGAGGAACTGGCCAGAAATTTGCTTTAATCTCCATATATCCTATCCATCCTAGAAACTTAAGCTGGACTTCCAAGAGACTGTCATCTTCCTTCAGAAGTCAGTATATTCAAATATCACTTCCAGTGCAAATCAAGGCCATGCAATAATTACTATTCATCAAATGTGTTACCATGGAACAAATAGGTTATGTTTTTATATACCAGTTCATGAGTTCAGAAATCTACAATGAACTGGCTATTTTCCTTATGTTGATTCAGAACAAAAGCTTTATAAAAATGTCAATCTTCTTATAGTTCTCTGATATAAATCCTTAATTCTTCAATATTATTATAGCTTTTAAGATGAAGTTTTAGCCATCTGAGGCGCATGGGCTTTCGTTATCTGGCACTTGCCTGCCTCCATTCTCAGATTACTTTTTTCTCCTGGAGCATTTTTCTCTCCAGATCTTTTGAGTCAGATAGAGTGCTGCCTCAAGTTTCTATGCCTTTGAACATGCAGTTCTCCTGCTCCCTTGCCACATTCCTCCCTAGTCTTCCATCCTTCCAAGCTCAGTCCATCCAAGTATGCCATGTTTTAGAGAGCTTTCCTTGATTCTCCACTGTGAAGAATCAGAACTCCTTCAGAGAGATAACTGCACTTAGCTCAAACTGTGTAGTTAGCTGGCAGGCTCCAGCTGTTAACTCCTTCAGGATTCATCTTGGCTTTTGAGCAAGCATCATTCTTTAGACTTGGCTCTTACTAGAGGCCACACACAGTTCATTGCCATGTGGGTATCTCCATGAAGTAGCTCAACAAGACAGCTGACTTCATCTGAGCAAGCAAGCAGGAAGAGAAAGAGGGAGTGCAAATGAGATGAAAGCCACAGCTCTTTGTGACCTAATTTCAGAAATGAAACTCCGTCATGCCATATTCCCTTTATTTGAAAAGAGCCACTCAAGGGAAGGGGTTACACAGTGATGTAAATATCAGGAATCCCAATTCATTGGGAGCCTACCTCATGTGATCAGCTGTCTGTCAATACTCTGTGGTTTCTCTCTTCATCTTTTCCATAAGAACATTTTTAGCTCAGATCACAAGCATTTACTGAGCACTTTATTTATGCAGGCATACTTCAAAACTATAACACGTGTTTTCCTCTCTCATTACTTTATTGAGCAGTCATATTATTCCATAAAACTTTAATTCTTACTCATTTAATGTGTATTTATTAAGCATATACTATGCACCTGAAATTGTACTAGATATTGGAATTTCCAACATGAATAAGGATTCAGAAACAAATTTTTAACCTCCACTAATTTTATGTATAATGTTAATTAGCTTCATTTTACAATAGAAGTGACCTTTTAAAACTTATCCTGTTACCGTATTTTTATAGAAAAATAATTAGTCTTTGGTATAATGCATACTTCAAGAATTATGCTATCAGGTTAGTTATGTGTTTGGGTTTTTAGAACATGGCAGGATAAATACCCTTATTTGAAAATGCATTATTGCTCCTAATTTTGTTGTTCCTATTAATGTATTGTTCATGCCGTTAAACTAGCTGTAGTGATTTAGATTCCTGTTTATAATAATGTGTGAACCCAGACATTTATAGTCAGAACATGAAAATGAACTAGCCTAGTATATCCACAATGGTTGCAGTAGTCTCTCTCTCTTTTAATACTGCTGATTGATTGTACACTAGTTTGCATTAAACTTAAAGTTGTATTCCCCTTGCAAATTGCTTTTCTCCTTTACTCCAAAATATACCATAAATTAATTGTAAAACTACTAAGCACATAGCTACAGGATGGAAAACAACTGCTTTAAGACAGACCAAAATGATACATGTGGTTCCTAGAAGTCTATCTACTGGGTTGCATATCACATTAAAAAACGTACAGCTTGGTCCGACCAAGAATTATATGGGCTGCTTCTCAGAATCATTCTGCCTCTGTCACAGTAGAAAAAGCAGAGTGTAGAAAGTAGAAAAGATAAGATGTGATAGATCGGTAGCATGGAGTAATAATGACAGTTTGGGATTCTAAGTATAAACAATCTGACAATAACTGAGTCCAAGGAAAAAGAATGGAAATGTAGGACCAGCTAATAAAGAGATTTATCCAGGGAGAAGCACAGCTGTTGTTGGACTATTTTGTAAAAGTGGGTTCCATGAATACATACAAAATTTTAAAAAAATAAGTAAATAAATAATTGCATTGATTAAAATCTTAGAAATGTTTTAATTACTTAACTTTTTACTATGGATCCTTTTTTAGATGTTTGGTAAAACTATTGGGGAAGATGATATTATAAACTATTAACTTGTAGCATAGAAGCACTAACTAACCATTGACAAGTGTTTGTTCTGCTGACCTCTGACTCAATCTTAAAGATGTGGGGTTATAATTACTCCTGGGGTGCAGAACCTGGATGGCTCAGTTGGTTACATGTCTGCCTTCTGCTCAGGTTATGATTCCAGGGTCCTGGGATTGAACTCCATGTTGGACGGTGGGGGTTCCTGCTTAGCAGGGAATCTTCCTTTCCCTCTCCCTCTGCCTGCCTCCCAGCTTGTGCTCTCTCTCTCTCTCTCTCTCGATCTGCTCTCTCTCTCACATAAATAAATAAAATCTTTTAAAACAAACAAAAAGACAAAAAACAATTACCCCTGGGGGACAAGGGAGAGATTTTTTACCAGTGTTCAGTAAATAAAAGGTGTCAATTAACTCCATAGTCTCCCTGAGATTAGAGAAGAAAAATAAAACCTAGATTCTAGGCATAAGATTGAAAATATTTTTAAATGAATTTATTTTGATAGAATCAGTTAATCTCCTTTGCCCTAGATTAGACAAAATTGTTACTTTGTGGAGAAAGAGGTGGTGTGGCAATTTGCCTACATGGGGCAATTAGCCATGTCTGAAGACATTTTTTATTATATATAGTTTTTATTATGATAGTGGTATCTAGTAAGTAGAGGCCAGGGTTGTTGCTAACCATCCTACAGTGCACAGGACATCCTCCCACAACAAAGAATTATCAGGCCTCAAATGTCAGTAGTGCCAGGGTTGAGAAACCTGAGGTAGGCATGGAATGGACACTGAGAGAAAAGGTAGAGAAAGGCAGAGTAGAGAATGTGGTGTTTGTGTCCCCTCTGCCAATGCAAGTCAAGAGGAAGATACACGAGGAGGAGCAAGATGGCGGAGAAGTAGGAGGTTGAGATAGAGTCGGAACCCAGAAGTTCATCTAGATAGTTAATAAATCATTTTAAAAGCCAGCATACTCAACAGGAGGGAGAAGAGAGGAAGAAGAGCAATTCTAGGAGCAGAAAATCGACCACCTTCAGAAAGGTAGGACGTTTGGAAAAGTGATTCCAAAGCGAC
>JAPYYJ010003935.1:0-10978 GCA_028533885.1 Nasua narica
AAAAAAAAAATAGACCAAATGGAGTGTTGCCCAGGGAGTCTGAAGAAGCATGAAAGATCCCCATGCTTCATAGTATCTTCCCAAATTAACCTTTGGCATATCTAATATTCCTATCATCTACATCGTTTCTTTGGGGAAAGGTATCTATTCTCCAGAATGTCATTGTTAAAATGCAAGTAAGTCACCTAATAGGAGAAATGCATTAATATATTATTGTCCAAGCCTAGATTACATGATTTTTTTCTTGGTCAACATTTTTAATCACCATCTTGGAGACAGACACACAAGTCTTGCTCATTAAATTTGCAGCAGACAGACACAGACCTGGAAGAACTCATTTGTTAGAATTTGAGATCAGATCTTTCCACTTTGTCCCCTGCCCCCACCAAATAAAAGTCTGCAGAGTCTGAAACACTGGACTCAGATGAAGAATTAATGTCAAGTTCTAAATGCAAACTTGAAATATGAGTAGGACAAAAAACTGAGTTCAAAACAACCCATTTGGAAAAAATTCTTAATATACCTTAAGGTATGTATGGATTAAATGATGACTTGCCTGATAAAAATGATGAAATATTAGGTTTCAAAAATAGAGATATCACACGTCAATAATTTAGGAAATTATGTTTTCCAGGAAACTGAAAAACCAGATAGTGTACAGATAAGGGATGGCAATCTGAATGTGAAAGAACTTGAAAATCATATCAATGAAGGGAAAAGTGCAACTTAGCTGTCATTTTCTCTATGGAACTTCCCTAGATATACCTCATATACTTAACTAGAAGTATTCCTACTTATAGATTCTTTGTTCATAGAGTTTTATAACATTGTTGGATAGTTAGTTGTATGTTTTGTCCATGATAGACTGTGATGCCCTTGATGCCAGTGATTGAAACACATTCTTCTTTATTTCCGAGCACCTCTATCATAGTAAATATTATTAAATCACTCTTGTGACATCCTTTGTTAGCTGGCTGTATTTTCTTGAAATTTCCCAACTCAATTTTTCCAAGACAAATCAGTTGTTTGGCAGAAGCTAGAAAACAACCTCTTAGGGATGGGAATATCTTCTTTGGGTGGCAGGTTAGGCTAGATCATGTTATCGAGACTAAAGATTCCTTGATCCGCAGATTCCTATAATTCATGATTGGTTTAACAATTGATAAGCAGAGAGTACAATCTTGAAGCAATGGGAGCAAAGGTGATATATTTCGATTGGATCAGGTAGATGTGCAGCAAACATTGTATAATTCTGATAGAGACTGTTGATCAAGAATTCAGAAAAGGCATGGTGGGAATGGCTCTTCTCTGTTCCTTGATGTCTGGGGTCTCAGGTGGCATCACTCAAATAGCTGATGAGTAAGAAGAGGTAAGGTTGAAAGCCACTCTTTGATCCAGAGGAGCTTCTTTATTTGTATATATGAGAAGGGATCTTTAAAGGATAGGATTAGAAAAATTAAAATCATAAGGCAGTTCAAGATGGTGGCATAGGAAGATCCTGAACTCACCTCCTCCCATGTACACATCAAAACTACACCACATAAGAAATAATTCCCTCGGGGGATGTGGGGAACCTGAAAACTTGCTGAACAGCTCTCTACAACATAGGGCAAAAGGGCAACATCAAGACAGGTAGGCGAGGCAGAGATATGGTCTCACTAAAAACCGCACCCATGGTATGGTGACCCACAATCAAAAAGACCACTGAGTGTGGTGCATGAACAATTAATTTTGTAACACTGAAAAAATAAAATAAAAGTATTTTGGGGGGAAAAAAACTCATAAGTATGGAGCTCCTTCTTGAGGAGCAAGGTGTTTGTTCCCCAAATCAAGCATTGCAACTCTTAAGACCCACATCAGAGAGATGAACTCCCAAAACATCTGGCTTTGAAAATCAACAGAGGCTTATTTCCAAGATATCCAAAAGGTTGTAGGGAAATGAGATTTTACTCTTAAAGGTATCACACACAGATTCACTCATCTTAGGGTCCAGGGCAAAAACAGCAGTTTGAAAATCACCTAGACTATATGTGAAGGAGATTTATTTGCTGATTTAAAGTTTCTGCCAATGGGACAAGGGCCTACTGGGACTCTCTCCAGAGATGAAGGCACTGGTGGGCAGATTTTTAAGCAGAAACTGCAGGCCAGAAGAGAATAGCATGATATAGTCAAGGTGTTACCAAATATTCAAAAAAGATTTAATACCTATACTTCTCAAACTTTTCCAAGAAAATGAAAAGGAGGAAATGCTTCCAAACTTATTTTATAAGGTTGGCATTACCCCAATGCCAAATCAGACAAGGACATCACAAAACAAACAAACAAACAAACAAACAAACAAAGTAACTATAGGGCAAATATCCCTGATAGACATAGATACAGAAATCCTCAACAAATATTAGCAAACTGAATTCAATAATACATTAAATACATTATGATCAAGTGAGATTTATTCCAGGAATGCAAGGATGGTTCAACAGTTGTGAATCGATCAACATGATACATCACTTTAACAAAATGAAGTGTAAAAATCATATTATCATTTCATTAGATGCAGAAAAAATATTTGACAAAATTCAACACCACTTTATGATCAAAACTCTCAACAAAGTGGTTATACAGGGAATGTACCTCAACATAATAAAGGCCATACCTGACAAGACCATATCTAACATCATACTCAAAAGCTTTTCCTGTAAGGTCAGGACCAAGACAAGGATGTTCACTATCTCCACTTTTATTCAACATAGTACTGGAAGTTCTAGCCACATTAGTTAGGAATTAAAAAGAAGTCAAAAGCATCCAAATTGGAAAGGAAGAAGTAAATTTGTCACTATGGAAGACATGATTTCATATGTTGAAAACCCAAAAGACCACCAGGGTACAAAATTAATATACAAAAATTGGTTGCATTTTTATACACTAACAGTGGACTATCAGAAAGACAAATTAAGAAAACAATCCCACTGACAATTATATCAAAGGAATAAAATACGAATAAATTTAAGCAAGAAAGTAAGACTTGTACACTAAAAACTATAAGACACTAATAAAAAAAATTGAAGAAGACACAAATAAATGAAAATTCTATGCTTATGGATTGGAAAAGTTAGCATTGTTAAAATGTCCATATTAGCTCCAAATAATCTAGAGATACAGTACAATTCCTACCAAAATTCCAATGACAATTTTCACAAAAATAAAACAATCATAAAATTTGCATAGAACTGCAAAAGACCCTTAATAGCCAAATCAATCTTGAGAAAAAAGAACAAATTTGGAGGCATCACATCCCCCAACTTCAAACTATATTACAAACCTATAGTAATAAAAACAGTATGGTATTGGCATAAAAACAGATACACAGATCAATGGAACAGAATAAACCCACATATATATGGTCAGTCAAGCTATGACAAAGGGAGTGAGAATATACAATGGGAACAGGACAGTCTCTAATAAATGGTGTTGAGAAAATGGGCAGCCATATGCAAAAGAATGAAATTAGACTACTATCTTATGCCGTATACAAAAAAATAAACTCAAAATGGATTAAAGACTTCAATGGAAGACTTAAAACCATAAAAATCCTAGAAGAAAACCCAGGCAGTAAGCTCTTTGCCATCAGTCTTGGCAATGATTTTTCTGGATCTGACTCTGAAGGCAAGGGCAACAAAAGCAAAAATAAAAATAAAACAAAAATAAAATAAAAATTAAAAACATCAAACTAAAATGTTCTGAACAGTGAAAGAAACCATCAACAAAATAAAAAGGCAATATACTTATGGGAGAAATTTGTAAATCATATATCCAGTAAGATTTTAGCATCCAAAATATATAAAGAACTCATACAACTCAATAAGAAAGAAACAAACAACCCAATTTTAAATATGGGCAGAGAATCTGAACAGATATATATCAAAAAAGACATACAGATGGCTAACAGACACATGAAAAGATGCCTAACATCATTAATCATAATGGAAATACAAATCAAAACCACAATGAGATATCATCTCACATCATTCAGAAAGGCTATTATGAAAAAGACAAGAAACAAGTGTTGGTGGGGATGTGGAGAAAAGGGAACTCTCATGTACTGTTGGTGGGAATGTAAATTGGTGCAGCCAATGTGGAAAACACTATGGAAATTATTTTAAAAATTAAAATAGAATTACCATACAAATGTTGAATCATTTGTATACCTGAAACTAACAATATTCTATGCCAATTATACTCAATGAAGAAAAAATAGAATGATCATATGATCCAGCAACTCCACTTCTGGATATTTATATGAAGAAAATGAAAACATTAATCTGAAAAAAATATATGCTATATATAAAAAAATATATCCTATGTTCATCGTTACATTATTTACAATAGCCAAGATAGGGAAACAACCTAAGTGTCCATTGATGAATGAATGGATAAGTAATATAACAGAATACTACTAATCCATAGAATAAAATGAAATCTTGCCATTTGCAACAATATGGATGGAACTTCTGAGTATTATGCTAAGTGAAATAGTAAGTCAGTTAGAAGAAAACAAATGCCATATGATTTCACTTATATGAGGAATCTAAAAAGCAAAACAAGCAAACAAAACTCATAGATACTGAAAACAAATTGGTGTTGCCAGAGGGAAAGGGGGTTGAGAGTTGGGCAAAAATAGGTGTAAGGAGTCAAATGTACAAACTTTTCAGGTACAAAATAAGTAAGTCATGGGATATAATGGATAGCATGGTGACTATAGTCAATTGCATATTTGGAAGTAGCTAAGAGTAAATTTTAAGATTTGTCATCACAAGAAAAAATTCTTTTAACTGTGTGCTGATGGATGATAACTAGAATCATTTTTGTATAGTTTTGTATATATTTTGTAGCATATATAAATATCAAATCATTGTACACCCGAAGCTAATATATATCAATTATACCTCAATAAAAATTTTAAAAAATTAAAGAACAAGATCAGTGGGATTGTATATTAAGAGCATTTACATGTGACCTAGCCAGCATGGCCATCACAGAGTAGTTGGTTATTTTACATGGTATTTTAGGGCTTTACAACAAGTGTTCCAGAAGCACAAGGCAGAAGTTAATGATTATTTACTTCTGCTATACTATATTAGTTGAAGCAGTTACAAATTCCTCCAAACTTAAAGGTAGGAGTTATAGACCTCACCTCCCAATAGGAGTGGGGGTCAAAGAATTTATAGCCATCTTTTTAAAACCATCAGAATAACAGACTAATACTCCTTCTGAGAATGACAGGGAAAAAAAATTTAAATTTTTAAGAAAACGCAGCAGCTCTCAAAGAATTGCTGACGTAAATAATATTTAAAAGAGTAAGATCCCAGTGAAAAGAGATGATGTGCTAACATCTCCTAACCACTGTTTTCCCTGAGGGCATTTGTTGATTATTAGAATAGGAAGCCAAGAATCCACTGAGAGGAACAGGAAATATAGCTTCTGTTAGGAAACAGAGAAGCCAGTGGAAACTCGGCAATCTCACAGGGAAACAAAGTAAAAAATTGGAATTTGAAGTTGCCATGTCAGGCAAAATTTATTGGTGGGGGGGGCAAGATCCTACTGAGAAAAGAGTTCTAGGGAAATAAGTCTAACACTCTATTTTCCCTGGAAAATATTTGCTCATTTTACAGTAAGGGAGGATAAGATTCAAGCAGCAAAACAGAGTTTTCCACTCTATCTTAGTGCTGGAAAGACAAAAAATAAAAGTGGGCCCCACCATTGGGGAGGAGCCATAATAAGCACATCAGAATATTAGTTGGAAAATTCCGAGGATGACACTCCAGGAATATGGACAAACTAGATGTACATAGAATTTTGGAAAACTATAATCCAACCTCAAGTCCATTCAATGACTGTTTAAATTTATCTGCTACCATCTTGCCAGCTTATCAGGGGATAAAATAAACTCTTTGTAGAAGGATATAGCATTAAGAGCCTCTAGTAATTAACATAAACAATGTATGACCATCAACAAAATATTACCAGGTATGACAAGAAACAGAACCAAGTGAAAAAGTAGCAATAGAAACAGACCTGCAGATGATCCATTTTTCAGTGTTATTAGAAATGGACTTTAACATAGCTATGATTAATATGCTCAAGAAAATCGGTGTCAAGATGGAGAATTTCACTAGATATATACCACTTACTTTAAAAAGGAAATTGAAATTATAAAATTAAAATATAGTAACTAAAAATTAAGAACTCAATAGATCAAAATACCACCAGATTAGGCATAGAAGAAAAGTTGAGTAGTAAATTAGGAAAACAACTGGTAGAAAACATCCAGGCTGAAGCTCAGAGAGTTAAAAGGATAGCAAATAGATAAAGATATATGCACATGGTAAAAACGATAAAAGAGAAATGGAAGAAAAAATATTTGAAGAAATAATATGAAACATTTTTCAAGACTGATTAAAGATGTTGGTCATAAGAAGCCTTATAACCCCCAAAGAGGATACAAATGGACAAACAAACAAAAAAAAAACAAAGAGAACAACCTGTCACCTAAGTTCAGGATAATAAAGTTTCTGAAAAAACAAAAAGGAAATCTAAAAATCAGCCAGAAAGTTAAAAAATATATATATGTTATCCTTAAATAGTACTGTTAAAACTGACAGATTACTTCTTGTAACAGAAATAATAGAAGTCAGAGGATAGTGGGAACATGTCTTTAAGTACTAAAAGAAAAAGGCAAACACAAAATTTTATATTTGGTAAGAATATTCTTCAAAATTGAAGGTCAAATAAAGATGTTTCTAGACAAACAAAAGTTGAGTGAATTCATCACTAGGAAGGCTTAAGCTAGAAGAAATACCAAAGGTCAGATGAAAACTGATCCCAGGAGACAGGCATATATAAAAAGAAATGAAGAGCAAGGTATATTTTAGTCAAGTTCCATAGGGGGATAAATATAAATGAATATTGAACACGAAATCATGACATGCCTTTGGCGGGCATAGTACAAAATACACAGAATTAAAATGCATTATAACAATAACAGAAAAGTCAAAAGTATGTAAATGCGATTAAAGTATTCCAAAGTCCCTGTGCTATTTGCAAAGTGTTCAAAGCACTTATATTAAATTCTAATAAATCAAGGCTGTATGTTAGCAAAGTTTTTTTCTTTAATTTATTTGTCAGAAAGAGAGAGAGCACACCAAGGGGGGAAACAGTGGGCAGAGGGAGAAACAGGTTCCCCACCAAGTGGGGAGCCCAATGGGGGACTTGATTCCAGGACTTGAGCTGAAGGCAGATGTTTAACTGATTGAGTCACCCAGATGTCCCAAGGCCATATGTTAGTAAAACAAGATTATAGAGAAGGAAGGCAAAGGATAGAAATATTGGATTTATCTAAATTAAGTCAAGAGTGGGGAGGGAAAAGAAAATTAAAAAGTGTGAAAGAAAATAAGTAGCTATAACCCAAAAATAAATAGATAAAAACCCAAGTTCTTTAAATACACCAATTTAAAACCTGAAATTGTCAGCTTTGATAAAACGTGATAAAATCCAACTATACACTACTTTAGACCTTAAATAAAAAACATGGATATTTTAATGAGGTTGAGGGAAACAGCTATCCCATGAAAATCAGGTGAAATAATAGCCTGAAATATTTTAGAGATCCTTTGCTCTCCAAGGTGAGCTACCCATCCACTTTCGAGATCACGATGCTGAGGCCCAGAGTGGCAGTCGGTCATCTAGGATAAGGACTCTCTAGGATTCTGATTCCCAGTTCTGTCATTTCATACAACATTATAAAATGGAAATGGTTGTACTTTCCATCATTTCTCATTGATTCCTAAGTCAGAGTGCCATGTTACTCTGAGTAGAGTCCATTCACGATGAGCTGTGTTTTGGAAGAACAGCGCCCTAGGAATATATTTCTGAAATGGCTTTCTGTGGAAGCTGTGAGGGACTTTTGATTTGTGTAGTATGATTTGTAATGTCTGCTGCCCAGCTCAGACGATGGATGTGTGAGTGGGGAGTGAGAGATCCCTTCACATGCTTCATTGTGGTGCTGGGTTTTTTTTCTCCTCATTCCCTTTTCACTCTCTTCTCTACTTTCCCATCAAAGATTTATGACTGGGGAAAAGATAAAAGAAAAATAAATGCAAACTCCAAGCCAACAGAGTCTTCTTGACTATATTTCAGCTTTCCTAACAAATTGCCTGATCAAGTTCACCTGGCTAAGTCAACAAATCAGATGGAAAATTTTAACCCATTGTCCACCAGTATCATATTGGGTGTAAATGGTATTTATTTGTCTAACATTATCGTGTAGTTAAAGTAGCTATCAATTATTGTACAAAATGAAAATGTCCTAAGAAATTGTAGCAGGTGCTGCGTTCCCTGACAGTGACCAGCAGCCTCAAGTTTGCCCCAGTTTCTGGGTTAATCAGAAGTAGGCCAGGAAGTATGAGCTTTTGGAACTAGGTTATGTGGTCATCTAGGCTCACTAGCTGTCATGGCAGAGATAGCCTGAGATGAATTTAAAGTCTCTGAGTTATAACACTGCTCCCTATCAAGACTATATATTTAGGCACTTTAGTCTGTTTGGGCTCCTATAACAGAACACTATAGGCTGAGTGGCTTACAAACAACAAAAAATTGTATCTCACAGTCCTAGAGGCTGGGAAGTCCAAGATCAAGTCACGGGCAGATTCAGTGTCTGGTGAGGGCCTGCTTCCTGGGGCCATCTTCTCACTGTATCCTCATAAGACAGAAGGAGCAAGGGACCTCTCTGGGGTCTCCTTCATAAGAGCACTAATCTCATTCATGAGGATTCTACTGTCATGACCTAATCACCTCCCAAAGGCCCCATCTCCAATAACTGTCACATTGGGTGTTAGGATTTAAAATGTGAATTTTAGAGGGACACAAACATTGAGTTTGTAGCAGGCACCTACAATTATACCTCTTTCCATAGTCTTCCCCTCTAATATAAGAGCTAACATTTATTAAACACATATTATGTGACCGATACCTTAAATGCATTATCTCATTTAATTTTCATAACAACCATGAGTTAAGTATTGTTGTTATTACCACTTTACAGATGAGGACACTAATTTTTAAAGGGACTAAGTAGTACAAAAGCCAATCACCTAGCAAGTAACAGAGATGGAGTTTGAATCTGGGCAATCTGGTTCAAGCACTCATACAATTAAGCACTTGGCTATGCTGCTTAGCATCCCACCTGCCCCTGGGACCAGAATTCTGGCTTGGAGCTTCTCTGTCTGGACCCCTAATAGCCTGCTGAACTCTTCTTTCTTAGAACCCCAGCGTTAGATGGAGTCATTTCACATTCCATACAATCTCAAGAACCAGGAAAGAATTTGGCCTTTACTGGCAGTTACAACTTCCTGCTTGAAATATTCAACTCTGGCCTCCCTCAAGCAGTTCCTTAGCTGCTTCTCAGCTTACAACACCCTTGAACACTGTGTTTCAAACTATACAACCACTTGTGTGGGTACCAGCTGTCAAAACTTGGTGTATTAGTCAGGGTTCTCCAGAGAAACAGAAATCACAGGAGATTATCTGTTGATCCATCTGTCTGTGTGTCTATCTATCTACTCATCTATCTACCTGTTTACCCACCTACCTACCTACTTACCTATCATCAATCATCATCATCATCTATCTATAATGAGATTTATTATAAGGTATCGGCTTATGGGATTATGGAGGCTGAGAAGTCCCATGAGTGGCCATCTGCAAGCTGGGGACCCAGGACAAATGGTGGTATAAATTC
This sequence comes from Nasua narica, assembly GCA_028533885.1. Classification (NCBI taxonomy): domain Eukaryota; kingdom Metazoa; phylum Chordata; class Mammalia; order Carnivora; family Procyonidae; genus Nasua; species Nasua narica. Next base: position 9,794 of record JAPYYJ010003935.1, read on the forward strand.
CAATCTGAATCCAAAAGCCTGAGAACCAAAATGACAATGGTATAAATGCCGGTCCAAATGCACGGGAAGACCCAGGCCTCAGTTCAGTCAGGCACAAAGAGAAAATTAAACTTCCTCTGTTTCTTTGTTCTATTCAGGCCTTCTACAGGTTGAGTGATGGCTGACTACATGGGAGAGGACCATCTGCTTTATTCAGTCCACCAATTCAAATGTTAACTTTTTCCTGAGGCACTCTCACAGATACACCCAGAAATGATGTTTAACCATACATCTCGTCATCCCTTGACTCAGACAAGTTGACACATAAAATTGACCATAGCAGGTGACCAGCCTCTCCTGTCTGTCGGGTCCTGGTGATTTTACTAACCCCAACACAAATGTTGGTTCTCCCAGGCCCAGCATGCCTTGCTCCTGATTATGCATCCACCATCACCATTTACAGCGCATGGAGACTGTTTCACTGGAATATATATATTTGTATCATAGTAAAAGCCTAATAAGGTGTTCCCAAGGGGATCAGCTGGTCAGACCCATATTTGAGGCTGCCCTCTGCTGCAGAGTAGAATTAAGAATTGTTGTTGTTTTCTCTGGTTTTCAGTTAGGTATCTTTTGTCATTCTAAAGCATTTAAACAATTTATAGAGTTCATTTCTTTTTTTCTCCCCCTTGATAACGTTTTATCCCTCCCATTATTATTAGTAGTAGTAGTGTTAAATAAAACTCTGCAGACTTAGGAGAAAAGGCCACTTGAAATTGAAACCCCACAAAACAGAAGAAATGAGAAGCAAAGATTTCCCTCAGTGACCCTCTTTTTCATTCCCTATGCATTAAGCAAATGTGCATTAAGCTTAATAACTTTAAGCTAATGTTCAAATGGGACAATGGGAGTCTTGGAAGTGACACCGTGAATATTGAAGTCCAAAGGGTAAAGAGAATGTGATATCCTTCTCACAGCTGATGAAGGAGCAGCCTCATAAAAAGAGAATGAGGGTGTTAGTCTAGATGCCACCAGGGTCCCTTAGAGTTATAAAACTCTAAGTGGTCAGTGGGGACAGCCCAAATATGATGGGTTAAAGGGTGAAGGTAATCATTAAGAACCATACTTGGCCCTAATAATTTATCTACCTCTTATTGATTTAAATGGATATATTGCTGTTAATATCCCAGAAATAATTTTCAGAGGGTC
>JAPYYJ010003936.1:0-10977 GCA_028533885.1 Nasua narica
CTGCGGCACAAGTACCTGGCCTTCTTGTCAGGGCTGCCTGCCCTTTATTATGTGGCTCTCTCTAGGGCTATGGCACCAGCAATCTCTACCCAAGCTGTAATCACAGGAATGGTGCCTGGACCTGGTGAATTCCCAACTGAACCTCTGACTCAGATGATCCCGTCTGAAGAGCGGTGTCTGAGTCCTGGGCCATGCTTTCAAGATGCCAACGAGACTTGTGTAGACCTTGAAGATGAGCTCCAGGTTGAAGAGAAGGTGGAAGAAATGATCAAGACAGCGCCTTTAGAAAGCCAGGCAGAGGCCTCTGGGCCCTACACTCTCAAGAAACCCATCTTAGCCAAACTAAATTTCCATCTAAGAAAGAAGATCCTAGAGATACAACTGGGGATTCCTATAAAGGCAAGGTTGTCCAGAGACCAAACTGTAGCAACCCCAGACAACACATCCACACAGGAGTCTCTAGAGAGTCTAGAAAACCTAGGAAAAACATTGCTCTGGGATCTCCCCATCCCACCTGACAGTCCTCATGTCCCAGATCCAGAATGGCTCCACCTTAAAGAACAGCTGGCCCTTGAGTTAAAGGCAGTGCAGCAGAACCAGAAGCAACCTAGTTCAAGAGCAGTATCTCATGGTTCTGTCCACTGGGCCTCTAAGATCTCACAGCCCAGTGGGGACATGACAGAGGCCCAGGTGCTTTGTGTTCAGTTGGAGGCCAGTGTGAATAGCCCCAGCCTGGAGGAGCCCTGGAGCCCTGGGTCCCAAAGCCCTGGCCACAACAAGGACTCAGCCCAAGTCCCCATGCTGGCAGAAAAGAGAGAGGACCCAGGGAAACCCAAATTGGCAGGGGACCACGGAGAAGGGGATGCAGGGTTCGCACACTCCTCCACAAGAGACATAAGCCGCCCTGATGAAGCCCAGAGGCCGAAAGGGATGCTTCTGAACAGGACACCTCATAGCCCCTGGCGACGGAGCCGTAGCTTTCATCTTGATGCTCCCTGTGAACACAGTACCCAGCATCACCCTCAGATTAAGCTTCCAGAGCCACCTCCAGGAATCCCTGGGGTGAAAGTATCTGAGAAGAATGATCTGCACAGCAGTCAAACCAAGCTTAATGTATTCCTCAAGCCAGCAAGGATTCCTAAGAATGCCCAGCCTGTGGTGCCCCAGGCATCACAGGGCCAGCTTTTCCTGGGCCAACTCATTCAGGGTAAGCCTTTGCAGGGCCAAACTTTGAAAGGTCAGGTTTTGCAGGGACAGGTGATGCCAGTCCATACTCACAAGAGGCCCAGCCTTCCAGAATCAGGCTTGAGAAGTAAGATGAAATCCTTTCTGCACTGTTTTAACTCTAAGGCAAAAGGCAAAGTGCATGAGGAATCCATGTTCTCTACAGCTGGGAAAGTGGCCAATACCAGAAAAGAAAATGCAGAAAAGGGCCTGGCTGCAGCCCAAAGTCCCATGGGGCGAACCAAGACAGAGAGGACAAGAGGGGACTCCAAGACTCAATCTTCCCCCACTGAGAAGCAGGTGGGGCTGGCCTTCTTGGATGGTCCCCATTCCCCAGACAGTAAGCTCCGGCACCGCTCCCGCTCTCACCAACTCCATTCTGCCTCAGTCCTGGGCCACCCCCGCCACTGCCCTCGGCACTGTCCTCGAGTGGCTTGTGCCACCCAACCAGGGAACGTACCCTAGATGGGAAATGTTGGTCTGCTCGAGAAGACCCAACACAATCAAAAGACTTTGTAGGCTCTCCTGACATCTGTGTCCCTTGAAGAGGACTGCTACTGTCATTTTCATTTATGGTGCAGGTGGGGCAGAGTGCCACCCAAAATACACTCTATGTCCTCTAAGCAAAGCACTGTCTGTCTCCTCCTTCTCTCCACTGTGGTGTGTTAAGGGAAGGCATGAGGGGAGGCTAAAATGTCCTTCCCATCTAGAGAAGGAGCTTTAACCCACACTTAAGCTGAGTCAGCATTCCACACAACTCCCCTGGCCCACCCTGGACTGTGGATAAAGGGGCTTGAGCACAGAAGGAATATAAGGTAAATAAAGGTCAGGCTTGAATTCTATCGTGGCTTCCCATTGGTGTCTTTAGGCCCGGAGGAGCAATGTGGACATGAGGATAGTAGTGATGAGAAGGAATAGCCAGGAATCTCACAGGCTCAATCACTGATGACTTCCATAAAGGCCCACATTCTGCCGAGGGGTGGAGGGAGGGAGGAGGTTAGAGGAGGGCCACAGTGCTCCAACCTTGAGAGGAGGTATTTTGTGTTTATCAAAAGCATGTAGCTGACATGACAGGATGTCAAAAGCAAATGATAGAATCTCCCCTCCTCTGCTCCCTGTTGGTTATTGGCAAGATCTTTCTGGAGAGCTCATCTGGGAAGCTGCTGTAACTCCCTTGCCTATATCCTGCCTCCGCTGCCTGCCAGCTGCATGGAATGAGTGACTCTTGGAATGAAGATCAGAGTAGGCCATGAAGAGGGGCTTGTCCCCCGCTCCCAAGGGCAGGCAGAGAGAGAATCAAGGAGGGGGAGCATGTAGATGGAGGTCAGAGTACCTGGGACAGAGGCTGACTGTTCCTGACCAGGGTATGATAAGGAAGCAAAGCCTGGATCCAGGAAGCCAACTGAAGGTTCAAGTGCTCTTGGGGGAAGTAGGTGAGTAAATCTGAGCTTCAACCTGTTTGCCCTTAGTGGTGATTAAGAATGGCTGGCTGAGTGTTGAAGCTGCTGGGAAAGAACCACAAAAACAAGTGGTTTTCCAAACATATCCAGTCTTTCAAGTACTTCCAGAAGCTTGTACCCAGCCCTACTCCTATGTCTTATTTCTATACCACCTACAACTGTGATACTTCTCTACTTGCCTCCTTTCCACCAGTCTTGCTTTCCTGAATATACAAACACATATAAGTGTATATATGTTCATTTTTATGTGTTCATGCATATTGTATGGTGTTGAAATCAGCTGTATCCTCTCTCAGGATCTGCCTGGTGTCTTCCCCTCAGAGGATGACTCTTCTCCTCTCCCCAGGCAAAATAGCACCAATTAGTCTGCCCACTCCAGCCCTTGATGCCCGCCATCTTTCCCTATTTCTTATGTCTCCCTATATTTCAGAAAGCACCAGAACCACTCACTTTGATTGTCAAAACAAACAAAACAGAAACAAACAACAAAAAAACCCTTTAGGCTTTCGTAGTGTTCTGTTCCATTAAAAGTCATGGAAAATGGATTGGGATCCAGAATTTAATGTCACACATGAGGCTCTAAAGCAGATAAGCTGCTCAGAACTGAACAGGGACTGCGGCCCCTTCAATCTTTCTAGAATGTCCAATAATTGGCTATTTCATAGTAATATCTGTGTATCATTAATGGAAACATGACATGAAGTTCTCTGAAACTCCTGGAATGTAATGGAGAAACCCAAGAGGGAGACTGAGAGGCAAGCTGATATCTGGCCATATCTTGTCTATATACTCCCTCACACATAAACTAAATGAAGTTCCTCCTACAGAGCTGTTTTATGAGGCCCCTACAATAGCTTGCCATGCTAAGACAATACTAGAGCTCTTTCCCACTTCTTCTTCAGCCAACCTGCTCTCCCACCTCCACCACCAGCACCACCAGCAGCCTCTGTAGCCCTGGCCACAAAGTGAATCTCTTAACAGTGGCCATCAGACTCATATTCCCTGACCTCCCAAGGAGGTGTGATTGGACCTATCCTACTTTCTCCCATTAACTGGGTTGGGGCAGGCATGGTGTCCTTGGAAGGAAGACTGGAAGGCTACAGTGGAACAGCATAGCTGAAGGTTGTGCTTATTCCACTCAATATAAGGTTAAGTATGAGTGAAAGATTTGGGTCACCCTCAGAAGGAATCTTCTGACTGAAATGACCAGAGAATGATTTCAGAGAAAGATGATAAGCATGAATAAAGGGCAGCAAAACTACAACACAAGGAAAACATTACAAAATCCATGAGCATGTGTTTTTACAGTTTCAAGCCAAATGTATGACCCTTGGAGAGGATGCAGATTTTAAGGTCAAAGTCAAAAGAATGGAATGTGAAAAAAATCAGAGTTAGAATCCTAACTCTGACATTTGCAAGTTACTTAATATTTCGAGCCCCAGTTTCTTTATCTGGAAAGGGAGACAACTGTACATCCATACCCCAAACCTCAATTACAGTTAATATACTGGTGATTTCCAAAGTCACTTTGTTGCTCTAGTCTTTCCTCTGAGCTCCAACTGGATAGCCAGCCAGTAGACAGGAAGGAGCTCCATATTGCTCCAAAGACAATGCAGATTAATTCAAAGTTTCCAAACATCATCTACCCCACCAAAATAATTCCTAATGTCCATGGAATGGGTATCACAATACATCCACTTTATTTGCTTGGATCATACATCAAGTCAGTCACTGGGTTCTAATTTTGATATCTCTCAGGTTTCCCCTTTCCTCTCTTTTTATTGCCTCTGCTTAGAGTTCAGCTTCACCTCCTTTCTTTCCTAAAAATTTACAGTAGTATCTCATATCCCCAGGGCTTAGGATAGGGGATGGTGCATGGCAATACCTTAACAGACTTGAATCCAAAGTCTGGCCTGAGGAAACAGATAAGTTATTACATCAATGTGATGAGTGCTATGGTCTGTGAGGTCCTGCCACAGAAGGAAATACTCAGCTGATGAGGAGAACGCTAAGATCACATAAAAAGGTCACAATAAAAATGACCTTGAGAGGTATCTTGCATTTGACAATTAAAATATTTGTGTACTTAATATGTGCCAGGAACTGTGCCAGACAAAATAATCACCAAGATACAGGACTTATCTCCAAGGAGATCATTACTCTATGGGGTAGTCTCATGCCTCCAAATTGTCTACTCAACATATACAGAGGTGCCTGGGTGGCTTAGTTGGTTAAGCGTCTGCCTTCGGCTCAGGTCATGATCCTGGGGTCCTGGGATGGAGCCCATAGTAGGGCTCCCTGCTCAGTGGGAAGTCTGCTTCTCCCTCTCCTTCTGTTCCTCCCCCCTCAACTTGCTCTCTCATTCTCTCTCAAATAAATTAAATACACACACACACACACACACATGAATGTCCAATATTTATCTCAAAAGTGAAATCCTGATTCCCTGCTCCCTTACCATCACCCAGTCACACATACCAGACCTATTCCAATTGCAGTATTTCCCACATCAGTTAATGGCACCTCCTCTTGTCTGTTCAGGCTGAAACCATTGGTATCATTTTGATGTTTCATCTCTAACAGCCCATATCTAATCCATGAGAAAATCTTGTCTTTGCCTTTAAAATGAATCCATGGGGCACCTGGGTGGCTCAGTCAGTTGAGCATCCAACTCTTGATTTCAGCTCAGGTCATGATCTCAGGGTCATGCCATGGAGCCCTGCATGGGCTCTATACTCAGCACAGAGTCTGCTTATCTGCTTGTCCCTATGCCTCCCTTTCTGCCCCCCCCAACCCCCGCTCACTCTCTCTCTCTCTCTCTCAAGTAAATATAATCTTGGAGCACCGGGGTGGCTCAGTCAGTTAAGCAACTGCCTTTGGCTCAGGTCATGATCCCAGGGTCCTGGGATTGAGCCCCGCATGGGGCTCCCTGCTTCATGGGGAGCCTGCTTCTCCCTCTCCCTCTGCCTGATGCTCCCCCTGCTTGTGCATGCTGTCTCTCTGTCAAATAAAGTATTTAAAAAAATAAAAACTTAAAAAAAAAAAACAGAATATAACCACTTTGCACTCCCTTTGCTTCTACAGTTATTGGAATAGTATCATAACTAACCTCTCTGATTCTTCCTGAGACCATACCTGCAAAATCTATTCTAAACACAGAAACCTGGGGTACCTGGGAGGCTCAGTTGGTTAAGCATCTGTCTTTGGCTCAGTTCATGATCCCAGGGTCCAGGGATTGAGCCCACATTAGGCTCAGTGGGGAGTCTGCTTCTCCCTCTGCAGTTCCCCCAGTTGTGCTCTCGCTCTGTCAAATAAAATCTTAATAAAAATAAAAAATAAATAAACACCTGATGGTCCTCAGAGAGAGATGACTGACAGATGTCTGTAAAACCATGAGACTAGATAAGATCACCAAGGGAATGAATGAAATTAAGGAAAAACCCTAAGGACTGGGCTCTGGGATATTCTAACAGTAAGAAATTGAGGGGGAAAGGAATCCAGTAAGAGAGGAGACTGAGAAGCTGTAGCCAGGGAAGAAGGAAAAGTAGAAGATGTGGTATATCATAAGCCAAGAGGAGAAAAGTATTGCAAGGAGACAGTGAGCAACTGTGTTCAAAAGTTGTGAACATTTGGCAAAATGTTGCCAAAGAAAACTAGGACCTAGAATTGACCATTAGATTCAGCAGCACTGAGATCATTCATGGCCTTGAAAACAGTCTGGTGAATGATGGACATGAAGGCATGACTAGAATGGATTCAAGAAAGAATGGAAGCAGAATAACTGGTGATAGCAAGTGTAGTCATTGTTTCAAGGAAGTTTGTTTCATAGGAGTGCAGAAAAATGAGAAAAAGCAGTAGGAGGAAGAAGGACCCAAAGAGGACTTCTTTAAAAGGTGAGTGACATCAGGGATGCCTGTGTGGATTAGGCACACAGGAATTTTTTTAAGTTTTTAAGTTTTTTAAAGTCATCTAAGCATCTGACTTTGGCTCAGGTCATGATCTCAGGGTCTTGGGATTGAGTCCTTGTATGGGGCTCCACACACAGTGCAGAGTCTGATTCCTCTCCCTCTCCCTCTGCTCCTTTCCCTACTTGTGCTCACTCTCTCACAAATAAATCTTAAAAAGGGGGGGGGGGAGGTTCATGACATCAATGACAACAACAAAGTCTGATTTAATAGCCAAATTATGAAAACTGCTCAAGTGTCCATCAACTGACAAATGAATAAAGAAGATATAGAATATATGGAACTAGAGAGGAGTATGCTAAGGGAAATTAGAGAAAAATACCATATGATTTCACTCATTTGTGGAATTTAAGAAACTGTGAGCAAAAGGAAAAAAGAGACAGGCAAACCAAGAAACTCTTGTTTTTTTTTTTATTAACATATAATGTATTATTTGTTTTAAGGGTCCAGGTTTGTGATTCATCAGTCTTACACAATCCACAACACTCACCATAGCACGCACCTTTCCCAATGTCCATCACCCAGCCACCCCATCCCTCCCACCCCCCTCCACTCCAGCAATCCTCAGTCTGTTTCCTGAGATTAAGAGTCTCTTAATGATTTGTCTCCTTCTCTGGTTTTGTCTTGTTTCATTTTTTCCTCTCTTATATGAAATTCCACATATCATTGAGATCCAATGATAACTGTCTTTCTCTGATTGACTAATTTCATTGAGCACAATACCCTCTAGCTCCATCTACATCACTGCAAATGGCAAGATTTCAATTTTTGATGTCTGCATAATATTCCATTGTGTATATATACCACATCTTCTTTATCCATTCATCCATTGATGGACATCTAGGCTCTTTCCATAGTTTGGCTATTGTGGATATTGCTACTATAAACACTGGAGTGCACATGCCCCTTTGGATTACTACATTTGTATCTTTGGGGTAAATACCCAATAATGCAATTGCTGGGTTGTAGGGTGGCTCTATTTTCAACTTTTTGAGGAACCTCCATACTGTTTTCCAGGATGGCTGCACCAGTTTGCATTCCCACCAACAGTGTAGGAGGGTTCCCCTAAGAAACAGACTCTTTTTTTTTATAGATTTTTTTTAAAGATTTTTATTTATTTTTATTAGGAAAGAGAGAGAGTGAGAGAGAGCATGAGAAGGGAGAGGGTCAGAGTGAGAAGCGGACTCCCCATGGAGCTGGGAGCCCGATGTGGGACTCGATCCCGGGACTCTGGGATCATGACCTGAGCCGAAGGCAGTCGCCCAATCAACTGAGCCACCCAGGTGCCCCAAGAAACAGACTCTTAACCATAAAGAATAAACTGATGGTTACCAGAGGGGAGGTAGGAAGGGACGGGTTAAATAGGTGATGGGGATTAAGGAGTACACTTGTAAAGAGCACTGGGTGATGTATGGAAGTGTTGAATCACTATATTGTATACCCGAAACTGATATTACACTGTATGGTAACTAACCTAAATTTAAATAAAAACTTAAATAGAATAAAATAAAATAAAAATGGGCAGAGGAACTAATTAGACTATTTTTCCAAACAAGACATTTGAATGTTAAATAGGTACATGAGGAGATGTTCAACATCACTAATCATCAGGAAAAAGCAAATCAAAACCACAATGAGATATCATCTCACAGCTGTTACAATGGCTATACTAAAGAAGACAAGAGATGAATGTTGGTGAAGATGCAGAGAAAAGTAAACATTTGTGTACTATTGCTGGGAATATTTTTTCCTCCCCAAATATGTTTAATTTTTCAGTGTTACAAGATTGATTGTTCATGCACCACACCCAGTGCGCCATGCAGTACGTGCCCTTCTCAACACCCACCACCAGGCTCACCCACCGCCCCCACCCCCTTCCCTCCAAAACCTCAGTTTGTTGCTCAGAGTCCACAGTCTCTCCTGGTTCATTGCCCCCTCTGATTTCCCCCCATTCACCCTTCTCTTCCTTCTCACAATGCCCTCCATGATTTTCTTTATACTCCACACGTAAGTGAGACCATAAGATAATTGACTCTCACCGCTTGACTTATTTCACTCCGCATAATCTCTTCTAGTCCTGTCCATGTTGATACAAAAGTTGGATATTCATCCTTTCTGATGGAGGCATAATATTCCATTGTATAGATGGACCATATCTTCCTTATCCACCCATCTATTGAAGGGGATTTTGGTTCTTTCCACAGTTTGGCGATTGTGGCCATTGCGGCTATGAACATTGGGGTACATGTGGTCCTTCTTTGTACTGCATCTGCTTCTTTGGGGTAAACACCGAGTAGTGCAATTGCAGGGTCATAGGGTAGCTGTGTATTTAATTTCCTGAAGAATCTCCATACTGTTTTCCAAAGTGGCTGCACCAACTTGCATTATTGGTGGGAATTTGAATTGGTGCAGCCATTATGGAAAACAGTATGTAAGGGGAAAAAAGTGAGAGGCATAACTTGTTGGATGTTGACTGAAATGGTGCAATCAGGAGGGATAAATTGATAAGGGAGAGGAAGAAAGAACTGCTGGAGTAATGAGGTAGTGTAGAATTAGGGGATAGGACCAAATGCACGTGTCCTAAAGATGGCTTTGTCTAAAAGCACCACAAGAAAGGTTCCCTCACATGTGGTGTGCTTGGGTGGTTCAGTCAATTAAGCATCTGCCTTCAGTTCAGGTCATGATCCCAGGGTCCTGAGATCAAGCCCAGCTTCAGTCTCCCAGCTCAGTAGGGAACCTGCTTCTCCCTCTCCCTCTGCCCCTCATCCCAGGTTATGCACTCTCTCTCATTCTCTCTCAATAAAATCTAGAAAGAAAGAAGAGGAAGGAAGGTTCCCTCACGTGTAACAGAGTGTGAGCAAAGGCCCAAAAGGATAAGGGATAGGAGCCCAGGCCCTGTGTGATACTCAGGGTGAGGAGGCACAAGGGCCAAGCCTGCTAAGCCAACACCCTCCAGGTGCTTTCCTAAAACATCCCCGGAGATCATAGGAGGTCTTGTGACAGGCACATCCTCCCACTCTGGTGGGAGTTGGGCAGGGAGCCACAGAGCAAGATGTGGCTGGGGGACAGCATGAAAGGAATGACCCAGAAAGGTCACAGCAGCATCATGTAGGAAGCCAAGGTTAATGTGCACACATCCTGACTTATGTGGAACAGGTCCTTCCCATGGTGCCCTCAGACTCCTACCTGTCCCAGAGCAGTGTGAGTTCATAGTGCTGACCAAAGTCCTACAACAGAGGGTCGAGGGCATAAAGATGAGCTGGAACAAACACCTTCAGGATTCTCAGTTCTCAGCAAAGTCAAAAGCTGAGAGAAGACAGGGTCAGAGCCTGTGATTCACGCAGGATGTTGCTGAGAGATGAAGCCTTGTTCATCCCATCCCATAACCCTAGCACAATCCCCACCCTCCAGCTTTCCCTAGGCTCAGCAGAGGTAAAATCAGAATAAAAGGCCTCATGGAGGATAGATACCCAAGCATTTACACCTCCAGAGTTGGTGGCAGGTGCTAGAAATATATCAGTGCTTGCTCGGGAACTCTGGAGTTCACCTCTGACCTTCTGAAGTAACATGCCATGGTGAAAGGTTCGGACCTTCTGGAGCCCTTCCCTTGACCTCTGCAGAGGACACCTAAGAATTCTATGGAGAGAATTTCAGGCAACTGACTACCTGGGGTGGAGGAAAGTGGCTTCTCCACAAAATCACTTCTCCTGTCAAGCATTGAGTCCTAGAGGATAGAGACCATGACTGTTTCGTTTTTTTTTCCAAAGATTGTATTTATTTACTTGACAGGAGAGAGATCACGAGTAGGCAGAGAGGCAGGAAGAGAGAGAGGGGGAAGCAGACTCCCTGCTGAGCAGAGAGCCCGATGCAGGGCTCCATCCCAGGACCCTAAGATCATGACGTGAGCCGAAGGCAGAGGCTTTAACCCACTGAGTCACCCAGGCACCCCATGACTGCTTCATTTTTGTACCTGTTTACCACAGCCCATCCAGGGAGACAGTGAACACAGAATGAGAACAGGAGTAAACCCCACAGATGCTACTTTCTGCACCATGTGAGACGGAGCTGGGTTTCTGCTCTTTCCCGGCCATCCAAAGCCTAATGTTCCACCTGGGTCAGGGGCCCATGGCAGAGGCCAGAGCTGTCATAGAATGAAGAACAAGAATGGTTACTGCGTCCAATGTAGGAAGAGAAAAGAAGGGAAGACAGCCTGGACTTCAGGTGCGGAGATGAGGAATGAACACAATGCAGGCATGGAAGGTACTGGGGGACACAGAGGACCAGATCCCTATGGCTCTGGCAGGGCCTGCAGAGGAATGTTCATTCCT
>JAPYYJ010003937.1:0-10976 GCA_028533885.1 Nasua narica
TCCAGCTCTTTGAAAAAAAACTGGAGTGTAGCATAAAGAAAATCTTGGAGGGCATTGTGAGAAGGAAGGGAAGGGTGAATGGGGGGAGATCGGAGGGGTTGATGAACCAGGAGAGACTGTGGACTCTTGAGCAACAAACTGAGGGTTTTGGAGGGACGGGGGTGGGGGGTTGGGTGAGCCTGGTGGGTGAGCCTGGGTGTGCAGCCACAGCCCACAGTAAACAACAAATGTTGGAGAGGATGTGGAGAAAGGGAAACCCTCCTCCACTGTTGGTGGGATTGCAAGTTGGTGCAGCCACTTGCACCTGGTGTGCAGCCACAGCCCACCACCTGGTGGTGGTATTGAGGAGGGCACGTGTTGCATGGAGCACTGGGAGTGGTGCATGAACAATCAATCTTGTAACACTGAAAAAATAAACATATTTGGGAAGAAAAAAAAAAGAAATATTGGTGTATATTTTAAATTGAAAGTCTCTTAATTCCACTTGGTCAACTTTTTCATCTGACTTTTCCTAGAGTGGTCTTCAGACATGTTTACTGATGATCATTTTAGGAATTTAATGAGACTTTGAGCTATAGTGGTTCTAGCTGAAACTAGAAGAGGGTGGGGGAAATTAAATGCTTTTTAATGTATTTATAGAGTTTTGCAACCATAAGAGCAATCTAATTTATAACATCTTCATTACCCTAAAAAGAAGACGTATTCCCTTTTCCAACCCCCAGCCCCAGGCAACCACTAATCTGCTTTCAGATAAATGGAGTCATGTAATATTTGACCTATTGTATCTAGCTTCTTTCATTTAGTATAATGTGTTTTTAGGTTCATCCATATTATAGTATGTAGTGGGTTGAATGGTAGCCTGCTCCCTCCCCCCCTCCATAAAAAGATGTTTCTATGTGAAATTACTAGAATCTGTGAACGCTACCTTGCTTGGAAAAGGGATCTTCAGTCATGTAATTGTTAAGAATCTTGAGATGAGATCATCCTGAATTATTCAGATGGGCCTTAAATCTAATGACAGGTATCCTTATAAGACAGACAAGTAGAAGACATGCAGAGAGGAAGGTCATGTAAAGATAAAGGGAGAGATTGGAGTGGCGTGGTTATAAGTCAGTGAAGAGGACCAATGCTAATAGGCCTGAGAAGCTGGAAGAGACAAGAAAGACTTGTCCTCTAGAGCTTCCAGAAGGAGTGGACTAGTGGCCTTCAAAACTGAAAGAATAAATTTTTGTTGTTTTAAGTCACCCCATTTGTAGTTTATTATGGCGGTCTCAGGAATGTCAAATGTAGTATGTGTCAATACTTTGTTACTTTTTATTGGTAAGTAGTTTTCCGTTGTATTTCACGTTTTATTTATCCTTTCATCAATTGATGGACCTTGGGTTTCCATTTTTTGGCTGTTAAGAATATTGCTTCTGTGAACATTCATGTTAAAGTTGCTGCATGGGTGCAGCATGGTTGCACTAGGTATCTCTCTCTCTTTTTTTTTGCACTAAGTATCTCTTGCGTGGATATCTAGGAATGGAATTGCTGAGTCATGTGGCCAATCTATGTTTAATATTTTACAAAACTGCCAAGTTGTTTTCTGAAAAGGCTTTAGCATTTTACATTCCTACCAGCAATGTGTGAGGATTCCAGTTTCTTTCCTTCCTCACCAGCACTTATTATTATCTATCTTTTTGATTATGGCTCTCTAGTGGGTATAAAGTGGTATCTCATTGTGATTTTGATTTGTATTTCCTTAATGTGAAGCATCTTTTCATGTGCTTATTGGCCATTTGTATATATTCTTTTTTAAAAACTTTATTTATTTATTTATTTGACACAGAGGGAGAGATAGAGAGCACAAGCAGGGGGAGTGGCAGGCAGACAGAGGGAGAGGGAGGAGCAGGCTCCCCGCCAAGCAAGAAGCTCCATGTGGGGCTTGATTCCAGGACCCTGGGATCATGACCTAAACCGAAAGGCAGCTGCTTAACCGACTGAGCCACTCAGGCACCCCTGTATATATTCTTTAGTGAAATATGTATTCATGTCTTTGCCTATTTAAAAAATGTAGCACTTATCTCTTTATTGAATTGTAAAAGTTCTTTAAATATTCTAGATCCTAGTCCCTTGTCAAGTATATGATTTATAAATACTTTTTCCAAATCTATGACTTATCTTTAAACTTTCTTCATAGTATCTGTTGAAGCACATACATTTTTAATGCCATCCAGCTTATCTTTTTTTCCCTTGTATTATTTATGCTTTTGATGTGGTATCTAAGAAATCATTTTGTAATCTAATGTCATGTTTTAAGAGTTTTAAATTTATGTCTGTGATCTGTTTTGAACTAATTTTTGTGTGATGTGACGTAAAGGTCCACCTTCACCTTTTGGCATATGGATATCCAGTTGCCTCTGCAGCATTTTTTGAAAAGACTTTTTCAAAACAATTCTTTTTCCGTGAATTGTTTCGGCATCATTGTTGAAAATCAATTGGTCATAAATATAAGGGTGTAAGTGGTTATTTATTGTAGCATTTATCCCTTAGTCTAACTTTAGATTTCATAAGACCTAATTTTAATAATGGTAGGTATAAAGCATTAGCACCAAATACATTTCTTCTGAATACAATTGTATTCTTATTGCAGTTGCTGTGTGTATATGTGAATTATGTGTGTTAGTAAAGATTATTGTGGGTTTATATAGAAGCTAGAACATTTTTCCTATTTCTGGAATTTTGATACTTTCATTTTTGGGCATTTTTGAAAAGAAGGTCATTCTTGTTGACTTTGCCAGGAGAGCCGGCAAGTTTCAGGCTTTTACATCACTCATGTTACTTGTGTAGTCTTTCGAGAAAAATTAAACCAAGATCTCTTAAGTGATTTCCATGCAAAATTAATGCTTCCCTTGACTTCTGCCAAATGCTGTGATGCATTTATGTAGCCAATGCCAGAAAGTTTAGAACTTGTATCTGGAAAGAACTCAAAATTTTAAGACAGAAAGCATTTGTGCCTGGGGCAATGTAATGACCCCACCTGTGTCTTTTTCTTGTCTTCTGAGTGTTTTCATTGTGTGTCTAGAAAGACCCAGGCAGATCCTTCTTCTATTTTTAAATCTTTTTTATGAAGCACGGTTTTAATTTTACAAGACCAGATCTCACTCCAAGTTTCAAAATATGTGTTCTTCAGCATAAAATGTTTAGACAGATACCTAATGGACTAGCACTTTAGCATCCATTTTTTTTAAGGCATAGATTCAGCGAATCAGAGCCATAAAACCATAGTGTAATTAGTCACTATCAGATGCTACGTAAATTATGTTTCACACATCTATCTGCTAGGTTAGCTGCTTTTTTTCCTTTCCGTTATTTTGATAACTAGCTCAACCTGTTAATATACCACTGAAACAAATGGAACATACTTAGTTGTTGGTTTTATTAGCTTTAATATTTTATTTATAGTCTTAGAGGAAGAGCAGAAAGAAACTAGTATTTATTGAGTGCCTACTGTGTTCCAAGTACTGTCCCAGACACATTTACATCCCTAATCTCATTATTATCCCAGTTTTTAGTGATGAAGAACTTTAAACGAGCCAGATAATGATATTTTATACTCGTGTGGGGCCTTTTATATCAAAATTTAAAGTAGTATCTGACTTTTGGAGATGTTCAGTTATAAAAAAAGAGAAATCATCATAGTTTATGTCTACTGTGGTTGAGCCAAGGGTAGAAAGAAAAGACACATGAGATATTTCTCAACTATGAGAAGCATAGTGAATGGAGATAAGAGACAAAGCTGTACAGAATACGTTTAGTAGGGAGTAAGGTTTTATAATTCTCAGATGTAAATGGTACTGGAACAATTGGGATATCTATCTATATCTATCTGTCTGCCTGTCTGTCTATCTATCTATTTATATATGTAAATGAACTTTGTACCAGATATAAAAACTAATCTAAATAGATCATAGACCCAGTTGTAAAAGTTTGAAGTATAACATTTTTAGAAGACAAGGCACCTGAGTGGCTCAGTCGGTTAAACATCCAACAACTCTTGGTTTCCACTCAGGTCATGATCCCAGGGTCCTGGGATCAAGTTCCAGGCTGGGCTCTCTGCTCAGCCTGCTTCACCCTCTCCTTCTGCCTGCTGCTTCCTCTGCTTGTGTGGTTTCTATCTCTTTAATAAATACATAAAATCTTTTTAAAAACTAGATATTAAGGAGGGCACATATTGCATGGATCACTGCATGTTACACCAACAGTGAATCTTGGAACACTACATCAAAAACTAATGACGTACTGTATGGTGACATAAAGTAATAAAAATAAATAAATAAATGAAATTTCTGGAAGAAAACATAGAATTTCTATGACCTCGGTAAGCAAAGATTTCTTTAATATGGTATTATAAAATTTGACAAAAGGACTTTATCAATATCTAAAACATCTGCTATTTGAAAGACTATTTAAAAAAATAGGGGCACCTGGGTGGCCCAGTTAAGCATCTGCCTTCGGCTCGGGTCTTGATCTTAGAGTCCTGGGATGGAGCCCTGCATCGGGCTCTCTGCTCAGCGGGAAGTCTGCTTCCCCCTCTGCCCTTTCTCCTGCTAGTGCTCTCTCTCCTTCTCTCTCTCTAATAAATAAATAAAGTCTTAAAAAATAAAAAAATAAAAAGGCAAGCTACAGACTTGGAAAATATTTGCTAACCATATATCTCATAAAGAACTTGTATATAGAATACCTGATGAAATCTCAAAATACAATAATAAGGAAATAAACAATAAAAACTTGCAATGGGCAAAAAATTTGAAGAGACACATCACCAAAGAAGAGAAATGGATGGCAAATAATACATGGAAAGACCCCCAACATTATTAATCATAAAGGAAATGTAAATTAAAATCAAAATACCAAAACCTACCTACTAGAATGACTTTAAAAAAAACCACTGATCATATATTTGTAGGGGTAGTTAGAACTCTCATATACTGCTGGTGGGAATGCAAAATGAAATAGCTACTTTGGATAGTTTAGCACTTTCTTATACAGTTAAACATTTACCTCCCATATGATCAGCAATCCCCTTTCTAGGTATTTAGCCAGGAGATATGAAAACAAACATATTTCAGGAGATATGAAAACTTATTTTTACAAAAACAAAAAAAACAATAAAAAACTATACACGAATGTTTATAGTGGATTTATTCATAGTCACCTCAAACTGGAAACAACCCAATAACCTTTATTTGGTAAATGGATAAACAGAATGTAGTATATCCATATGTGGAATGTTACTCATTAGCAAAAAGGAATGGACTAATGAGATATTATAAAACTCAAATACATTATGCTGAGTTAAAGAAGCCAGACTCAGAAGCTACATGCAGTATTATTCCCATTATACAATAGTGGGAAAGTCATAACTCTAGGGATACAAAACAGGTCAATAGTTGCCAGGGGTTAAAGCTGGGAAGGGGATGGGTGGTCTACAAAGAGGCAACACAAAACTTTTTGGAGTGATATAACTATGCATTTCTCAAAACTCACAGAACTGTACATTTAAATAGATGAATTTCATTGTATATTATTCCCCAATAAACTTTTCCCCCTTCCTTCCTTCCTTCCTTCCTCTATCCCTCCCTCCTTCCCTCTGTCCCTTCCTCCCTTCCTCTTTTTCTCTCCCCCCTCTCTTTCTTTATATTTATCTATCATCCATCACTCAGTAAGAGAAGTCTAGAGATAGATACTCCAGAGTTGGTTTATGGCTCTAGTGTCATCAAGGATCAGGGTACCATCTCTTGTGTTGGTCTGAAAAGATGCTACTTGAGCCCAGCATCACATCCAGATTGCTGGCAGAAGATGGAGTAAACAAGAAGGGTTGAGGAAGGGTCTGCAGCCTTCTTTTTTGAGACTTTCCCAAAGTTCTATGCTATCCTTCCTTTTGTACTGCATTGGTCAAAGCTTTATTTCCACATTTCATCATATCTAGCTGCAAGCGAGACTGGGAAATATAGACTTTAACTGACAAGAAAGGGAATGGGTGTTGGAGTCTGCTACTGGTAGTGTCTGTCACACTGTTAATGGCATCTGTCAGAGAATCTCATAACTCTGAAATTAAGTCTCCCGGCTCCCCAGTAGATTGCCTTAAATCCTGGAATTCCAAGGTGCCTTTTCATTGTCTCTGTGTGTACTGTTTCTAAACTCTTACTTGAACTTCTATTTTGCTAGCTAGTAGTTCCTAAAATGCAGTCAGTGCAATCTTATGTCAGGCATGGGTTTGACAGCTCTGAAAACTAGGGTTTGGTAATATTAAGCAACTGGGTAATTGAGTAAGTTCTTTCTCTCTCTCTCTCTCTTTTTTTTTTTACATTTTTTTTAAAGTCTGTATTTTTAAAAATATTTTATTTTAGTTTTCAGTGTTACAAGATTCATTGTTTATGCACCACACACAACTTAGTAAGTTCTCAAACAAAGCTTAGGGGGAAAATAGGCAGAGGTTATTTTTTAAAATCCCAAAACCCTCATTTGGAATAAATCATAAATATTTGACAAGAAGTGCTGGCTATCTGAAATCTATACATTTAAAAATCAATTGTATTTCTTGTGTTTTGGTTATACCTCAATTAAATTGATTTTTAAAATGCTTAGGTAGGCAGTAAATTTCTTTTATTCTTTGACAAACATTTGTTGAAGACCCAGTAGGCGTTGTGTTCCTGTCATGTTTAAGAGATGGTGCAGACTCTCGGCATACAAAGATGAGAGAAAGAGAGCCTTTTCTCTCAAGTAGCTCTTTTTGTAGAAGGACTAGATGTTAATTTGTGTAATTATAACTTATGTGATTGGTGTTATAATGTGGGAGTTAGAAGGTAATATGGGAACTTGGGTAGAGTGAATTCCCTAGTTTTGTTCTTTTTAAAAAGTATATAGGCGGTCCAAGTTGTTTGGATTTTCATATAAGTTTTAGAATTACCTTACCCACTTTCTATCTCAAAAAAAAAGAGAAAACTCTGCTGGATCTTTGATTGAAATTGTGTTGAATCTAAAGATTAATTAGGAGATAATTGAAATCTTAATAGTACTGACTCTTTCAACCCATGAATACAGTGTATCTTCTCATATATGTAGATCTCTTTTCATTTTTCTTAGAAATATTTTACGGTTTTCAGTGTACATCGCTTCTCGGCCTTTTGGCTAAGATCAAGTGTGGTTTTCAGTGTATAGGTACTATGCATCTTTTGAGATTCCATGTTTACTCATTCCATTATTAATGGTATTATTTTCATAATTTCAACATTCAATTTTGTCACTAGTCTATGGAAATTGATTATTGACCTTGTATCCTGTGACCTCATTAAATTCACCATCAGTTAGTAGCATTTTTGTAGATTCTTGGGTATATATATATAAAATCATGTGGTATCTCTCTCTTTTTTTTTTAAAGATTTTATTTATTTATTTGAGAGAGAGAGAGAGCTGGGGGAGGAGAGTATGGAGGGGGCAAGAATCTCAAGCAGACTCTGTGATGAACGCGGAGCCCAACAAGGGGCTCGTCCCATAACCCTGAGATCATGACCTCCGCCAAAACCAAGAGTCAAAAAAAAAAAAAGTAAAAAAAAAAACAAAAAAACAAAACAAGAGTCAGATGCCCAACTGACTGAGCCACCCAGACATCTCAGTCATGTGGTCTCTTAATAAAGACAGTTTTATTTTTTCTTTCCAGTCTGTAAGCCTTGAATTTCTTTTATTTGCCTTATTGTCCTGGATGGCAACTCCAATATAAAGACATGGTGGGAGTTTGATATTATTGCTTTGTTCTCAACCATAAGAGGAAAGCATTCAGCCTTTCTTCTAAGTATATTACTTGTAAGTTTTTCATAGATGTCCTCGATCAGGCTGAGGAAGTTCCATCCTATTCCTAGTATGTGGAGAGTTTTTATCATGAATCATTGTTGGATTTTTTTTTTAATGTTTATTTTCCATGGATTGAGATGATCATATATCTTTTATTGTCTGTTGATGTGGTGTATTATATTGTCTAATTTTCATTCTTTTCAATTCTTTCATTCCTGGTTTAAATACCTTTAATCATAGTGTGTTATTATATTTATACACTGCTAGTTTGAACAATTTACTGATATTTTGTTAAGGATTTATGTGTCTATGTTTATTGAGATATGGAACCACAGTTTTCTTTTCTTGTAGTGACTTCGGTTTTGGCATCAGGGTAGAGCTGGCCTTATACAATGAGGAGTGTTGAAAAGCGTTTCCTCTTTCTTCTATTTTCTAGAAGAGTTTGAATAGAGTTGGTATTATTTCTTTCTTAAATGTTTGGTAGAATTCAACAGTGAAGCCATCTAGAGGTTTCTTTTTTTTTTTTTTTTAATTTTTTATTAACATATAATGTATTATTTGCCCCAGGGTACATGTCTGTGAATCATCAGGCTTACACATTTCACAGCATTTGCCATAGCACATACCCTCCCCAATGTCCGTATCCCTACCCGCACCCCCCACCTCCCAGCAACCCTTAGTTTGTTTCATGAGTTTAGGAGTCTCTTATGGTTTGTCCATCTAGAGGTTTCTTAATGGGAAGATTTTTAACTATATGTTCAGCCTTTTAATCATGTAAGAATATTCCAGTTATTTCTTCTTGAGTGAGCTTTGGTAGTTAGTGTCTTTTAAGGAAATTTATCCATTTCACCTAAATTATCAAATATATTTATATAAGTTCATTCATAGAATTCCCTTATTCTTTTAATGTTGTTAAGTTTTATGGTGATATCCTCTTTTTCATTTCAAATATTGATGTTTGATATTATCTCCAATTTTTGCTTTTTTTCATCAAACCAGTTAGAAGTTTATTAACTTTATTGATCTCAAAGAACCAGCTTTTGGTTTCTCTGTTGTGTTTCTGTTTTCTTTTTTCTTTTTTTGTTGTTGTGAGGATTTATTTTTTTCCAGTTTTATTTTTATTTCTTTTTCTTTTTTTTCTTCCCAAATATATTTATTTTATCTTTTCAGTTTTACAAGGTCTGTTGTTTTTCTGTTTCTCTTTTATTCATTTGTACTCTCATTTTTATTATCTCCTTCCTTCTACCTGCTTTAGATTTAATTTTCTCTCTTTTTCTAGTTTCTTTTTTAAAATATTTTATTTATTTATTTGAAAGATAGAGAGTATGCACAAGTTGGAGGAGGGGCATAGGGAGAGAGAGACTCCAGCGCAGAGCAGGGCATGATCCCATGACTCTGAGATCATGACGTGAGCTGAAATCAAGAGTCAGATGCTTAACTGACTGAGCCACCCAGGTGCCCCTCTTTTTTCTAGTTTCTTAAGGTTGAATCTTAGATCATTGATTCGAGGCTTTTTCCCCCCTATGGTATATAATTAATGCTATATTTTCCTTCTTTGTTTTGTTTTAGCTGAATACCATAAATTTTGATATATATTTTCATATTTATTAGATTCAGTTTTTTTCTGCTACCCTTTGTGATTTTTTTTCTTCTACCCATGGATTATTTAGAATTGTATTTCTTAATTTCTAAATGTTTTGGAAAAGATATATTTTCAGATACATTTCTGTTAGTGATTCCTTAATTTTATTTTTTGGCAGTGTACATGCTTTGTATCATTTTGGTCATTTTTAGTGTGTTTATATTTTCTTTATGACCCAGAGTATGTTCAGTGAGTACCTGAAAAGAATGCACATTCAGTTGTAGTTGAGTGAAGTGTTATATAAATGTCAGTTAGCTCAACTTTTTTGGCATTGTTTTTGAGGTATTTTGTATCCTTACTGATTTTTGGGGGGGTAGGGAGGGGTCTACTTGTCCTATCAGTCACTGAGAGAAGAGTATTGAAGTATACAAATATAAATATGGGTTTGCTGTATTTAATTTTATTTCTATTAAGTTTGCTTCCATATTTTGAAGCTCTGTTATTAGTGGCATATGCATTTAGGATAGTTATGTCTTCTTGATCAGTGGGCTATTTAGCATTATGAAAGTTTGCTCTTTGTCTCTAGTTTTATTCCTTGTTCTGAAGTCCACTTTATCAGACATTAATATGGTTGGTTACTCCAGCTTTCTTTTGATTATGTTCACCTGGCACGTTTTTTCCCCCTTCTTTTTACTCTTAACCTATCTAAGTCTTTATATTTAAACATTTGTGTATATTTTTAAAAGGATTTTATTTATTTTATTTTTATTTTAAAAATTTATTTATGTGAGAGAGAGAGAGAGAGAGAGAGAGAAAGTGTGCACACACATGAGCTGAGGAGAGGGTAGAGGAGGAGGGAGAGGGACAAGCAAACTCCACACTGATCATGGAGCCCATCATGGGGCTTGATGGGACCCTGAGATCATGACTTGAGTGGAAACCAAGAGTTGGATGCTTAACTGACTGAGCCACCCAGGTGCCCCCATTTTTGTGTAATCTGCTAGGTCTCGCTTTTATTTAATCCAATCGTCATGACAATCTTTGCCTTTTCGAGTTTTTAGATGATTTCTAATTAATGCAATCATTTATGAGATTGGATTTAAACCTACCATGTTGCTCTTTGTTTTATATTTATCCCATAGTTCTTCTTTATTATCCCTCCCTGTTTTTATTTCATTTCGATTTTTATCTCTATTATCATATATTTATTATAAAAATTTGTTAGCAATTGCTCTGGGGATTGTAATATATATCTTTAATGTGTCAGAATCTCTCTCTTCAAATAATATTATACCATTTCTCTCTCTTTTTTTTAAAGATTTTATTTATCCATTTGACAGAGAGAGATCACAAGTAGGCAGAGAGGCAGGCAGATAGAGAGGAGGAAGCAGACTCCCCACTGAGCAGGGAGCTGATGCAGGGCTTGATCCCAGGACCCTGAGATCATGACCTGAGCCAAAGGCAGAGGCTTTAACCCATTGAGCCACCAGGTGCTCCTATCCCATTTCAAGTGTAGTATAAAACTATACTTCCATGTTTTCCTCCTAACCTTTGTGCTATT
>JAPYYJ010003938.1:0-10976 GCA_028533885.1 Nasua narica
GTGTACTTGTCACCTTTAAGAGCTCACACTATAATGGAAATTTCACCTTCAGTGCTGTGGGTTCCATTAAGCCTTCCTGCTCAGTAGGAGTGTCTACCTTCTCACTCATCTCCACTACTCTTTCAGAATCCTGTTTCTAATAATCATGCTATAAATATAGAAGGAGAGTGCAGCCTTTAGACTACATTTTACCATTTCATACAATTCCTGCAGTGGGAGGAAATTTAGAGAGCCATCAGCCAAACCCAACCTCCCTTGTCTTGGTCGTTACATGTCCTAGAGTATGAGGAAAATGGAAACTGCATTAATGACCTGCTAGCAGCCTCCTCTGATCAGGAATCAGATCAGTTTCTATTTTCAGCATGCCCAACTCTTCAATATTATCAACTGATATTGACTGCTTTTTCCCTCTGCACATGCACTGATACATTGAAATGATAAGGAAATAAGAGGAAGCAGCTTGTTCTTAAAAGTCAACTTATTAATTTGCTGTTAAAGCTATAGCTCTTTGGCTAGCCCATTTTCTACCCTGGCTACCAGGAGGACAATGTGACATCAACATCTGCTTCTCAAGGTGACATCAATATCTGCCTCTCAGGGTGACATCAACATCTGCCTCTCAAGGTGTGGTTCTTTGCAATTCTTCCCGATGGAACTTGGATACTGATGCAATACAGAATGAGTTTAAATTCATGTGATCATAAATTTGACTGATTCCATACAGAACAAACCATTTAGATGTTGCTGGCCCAATAGAGCTGTGAAACAGATTCTTTAACTTCCCATTGTGGTAAAATACATATAACATAAAACTTGCCATTTTAACCATTTTTAAATATATAGTTCGGTGGCATTAAGTACCTTCACACTGTCATGCAACCATCACTGCTATCCATTTCCAGAACTTTTTTGTCATCTTAAACTGGAACCTAACCTAAATCTGTGTATACAACATCATATAAGGATAAAATTTCAACAGAGGATAATTCCAACATTTTTAAAAAAGATTTTATTTTTAAGTAATCTCTCTACCCAACATGGGGCTTGAATTTACAATCCCAAGATCAAGAGTCGCATGCTCTACTGACTGAGCCAGCCAGGGGCTCCTGATTCCAACATATTTCAAAGTGTTCACTGTACTGTTTCCCCTATACTCTTTTCACAGTATGACCATTGGACAAAAATAGATAAGTCATTTAATTAGAATATGGTATCTATAAGTCCATGGCTCTAACAACTTGTATTTAGAACATGTATATAAAGAAGAAAACTCTGCAATAAGGTCTTTGTATATCCTTTCATCACAAATAGACTGTACAAATGTGTATGAAATATCAAGAGAAATTAGCCAAAATACCAAATATTAATATTAATAATTGTTATAATGTTATTTGAATTATTTATTTTTGAACTTTTGTTGAATGAAACTAGCATGACATACAGACTTCAAAAATGAGCCATAGTATTATGCTATTAAAACAAAAGATGCTTTGGGGCACTTGGGTGGCTCAGTCATTAAGTGTCTGCCTTCAGCTCAGGTCATGATCCCAGGGTCCTGGGATCAAGCCCTGCATCAGGCTCCCGGCTCGGTGGGAGAAGTCTGCTTCTCCCTCTCCCACTCCCCCTGTTTATGTTCCCTCTCTCGCTGTTTCTCTCTCTCTGTCAAATAAATAAATAAAATATATATATAAAAAAAAGATGCTTCATTCTATAATATCCATGCCAGGAAATATAAACCTGTTTTGTCAGTGAGTTGAAAATTTTTATCCAACACCAAACAGCTCAGCAGTACTAGGTGGTGAAACAATTACAACACTGCCAGACATATCTATGAACTTTGAAATCAATAACCACTTAAATTTTCAATTGTTTCAATTTCTTCTTTTGGTCCATGTATCTCTAAATGCAACTCCTCAGACTTCTTTTTCAATCCTTCATTAATCAATACTTTATGAAGCAGTTCTATAAAAGAGAAAGGGTCCACTTTTGAAAACACCTAATTATCATGAGTCAGGGTTTTGTATTTAACAATTTCAAGAACTAAACACCATTTCTCTATCACCTTAGGATGCTCTTTGATAAGTTTGTCCAATATCTGCATATGATTGGACATGAAAAATGGGAGTATTCAAGGTTTATATCTTCTTATGATACCTTCAGCACCATCCCACTGAGAGTGGGGAGGGACTGAGTCTGGGTCAGGTCTGAGTACTATCCCCTTTATATGTTACAGCCCATAAAATGCTCCCTGGGGAGGGAGTGTAAGTTTGATCCTAATTAATTCTCAGTTCCAGGGAGGTAGCATGAGCACATGCATATAACAGTAAGAACTGTTGACTCTGTATAGAACACTAGTTTTCAGGTTAAGTCAGACAAGAATTTGCATAATCCCTGGGAATTTGTTGGATTGTCATCCCACAATTAGGTTATATGATATGATACAAGGTGACCTTTAGAAATGGAAGTTACCCAGGTTGGCATTACCTATGCCCAAGGCACCCAGGTGTCACTTTTTGAAGGATGCTATGGCCAATCCACTCAACTCCCTCAAAAGATAGTCAAAGTAATCTCCTGTTTCACCTTTTGGGTAGTATTACTGGGTATGTTAGAGCTTATGAATAGGCAGATGCCTTGCTCCCCCAAGAGTCTGCTCCCAGGACTCAGCGTCTCCAGATACCTGCCCTTTTCCGGGTCCCTGGCTACCCTGGCCTTCCAGCGGGCAGGAGCACAGTACCCATTCCACCCTATGGCTTTGGGAATCAGTGGCCCTCCAGGCCTGTGGAGCTCGGGTGCATGACTAACCACCTGTATAGACTCCAGGATGGACGGAGCACACCTACTGAAAATAATTCTGAGGTGGAGCTTTAAACTGGCAAGAGTCAGTCTTCATTTGAACTTGTGGTCTAATTGGGTCCCAGTGTTCTCTCATTAGCAGGGCTCTCCAGTATTTCCTGTTGAAGGAAACCAGGATGAATCAGCCCAGCCTCTTCCCTGCCAATAACCTCACATTTTGCCTTCATGGAGAATATTCGTCAGTGGCTAATTTAGGGCTTATGACTGGGCAGATGCCTTGTTTACCCAAGGCATTTATCCGCTCCTGTGACCAGCCTCTCCCGACCCTTGCCATGTTCCACATCACTAATAATCCCGAAATGAGTTGCAAGCACATGTGTAATACACAGCCGTTCAGTAAACTCTGGGCAGCTGGGGCTTACCAGGGATGGGGATCTGGGGCCCAGGCCCAAACCCCTGTGTAACTTCCAGAATATAAGGAGCCCATATCTCAAAAGGTGCCACTCTGAGGTGGCAGTTGCAAGTAGGCTATACTCATTCTCCATTTAGACCTGCTGTTGATTGTGTACCAGGCTTCTCCCACCGGAGCTCCAAGGTGTAGTTTATCGGACGATACTGGAAAACCAGACACATCTTCCCTGGCAAGTCAGCAGTATGGTATCCTCCAGTATTGCCTTCAGGGGGAATAGGCTCATTTGTGTAGGTGAGAGCTTGGAATTAGGCAGATTCTTTGAACCCCTAAGACCTATTCCTGTGACCCAGCCTTTCCTTCCACTTGCCTGATCCATGTCTGGGACTACTCTGACCTGCTTGCCATACCTAAACAGTACACACCCTGCCAGCCAGCCTTGGGCAGCTGAGGCTCTCCAGGCCTGAGAGACTTGGGCCAGTCCCCAATCACCTGTATAGACTTAATAGGGGAGGAAACTGGCTCACCACAAATCTTCCTGAGGTGAGAGCTTTAAACTGGTGACAGTCAGTCCCTATTTGGATTTGCTGTTTGATGGCGTCCTGAACTTTTCCACCAATCAAGGGTTCCAAGTCTCTTGTATCAGAGTATATCATGGCAAGAGGGCCAGATTCCTCCAGGTCTGCCTTCTGAAAGAATATGCACATTTGTGTAGTATAAGAAATGGGATGAGGCAGATACCTAGTACCCCCCAAATACCCATTTTTGTGACATGGCATATCCGGACACTTAACTCTATTCCAGGCCTCTGGCTACACTGTCCTGCAAAGCCACATGCATGTGAACTATGCAATCCATTGGCTGGCTTTGGACAGCTTGAGCCTTCCACGTTTGTGTGGCTTAGGCTGATCCGCAAATACCTGCACAGTCTCAGGTTAGAGAAAGTCCACCCCAAGAAAATTATTCTGAGCGAGCAGCATTCAACTGGCATCAGTCCCGGTGTGACCTTCTTGCCTGATGGCGACCCAGGTTTCTCCTGGAATCAGGACAACCAGGGATATTCAGTAGGGATATTCACCATGGGGTACCTAGTGCGTGGGATTAAGCAGATGCCTTGCGCCCCCAAAAACCTGTTCCCGAGACCGGACTTCTCCCGACACTTGGGCTGTTCCAGTGCTGTGGTGCAAAGCGTGTGCACGCGCAGTAAGCATCCCATCCGCCAACCTTGGACCGCCAGAGCCCTTCATACCTGCAGAACTCCAGCCCATCCCCACTCACCTCTGTAGCTTCCAGCGCACAGATAGCCCATATCCTGAAACCTTCTTGAGGCAGTAGGTTTAAACTGGCGACAGTGAGTCCTCATTTGGACTGGCTGCCTGAGAGGGTCCCAGGATTCTCAAGCAATCAAGGTTCCCAGGAGTCTCTTTCATGAGGAAAACTCAGCCAGACAGCCCTGCCCCACCTGGGAAGGCAGCAGAGACTGCCACAGCTCTGGCTTCAGGGGAACTAGTCCCCACTGGGTAGGTAGAGTTTGCGGCAAGCAGATGCCTAGTTGGCCAATTATCTGCCGCTGATTCTTGGCTCTTTGCAGACTGCGCATGCATTCAGAGTGCGCATGCGCACTAAATATCCATTGAGTGCGCCTGGGGCACAGAGTCTCGCCAGACCAGTAGAGCCACACTCTCCGCAACTACTTGCATACCCTCCAAGTTGGAGGCAACCCATCCCCTGAAAGTCCTTTTGGGGTTTCAGGTGCTAATGGGTGGCAGGTTCCATTTAAATCTGCTGTCTGATGGAGTCCCGGCTTCTCTCCCAAGTGTACCTTAATGGAGGATCGGTGCACTAGCCAGGCCACCCAGAACCAGGTAAGGCACTCCAGATTTCTCCAGCTCTGCTTTCAGGGGGAATATGCACCTTTGTGTAATTTAGGGCTTGGGACTAGTCAGATGCCTTGTACTCCCAAAAGTGTGGCCTGTGAGTCAGCCTCTGCCAACACTTGCCCTGGTCCAGGTGCCGGGCTACCGTGCGGGGACCTCACATAGGCGGTAGGCAGCTCCTCACCTGGCTTGGGGCAGCCTAAGCCCTTCTTGTATGTGAGGCTTGGGTCAATCCCCAGCCCTCTGAGACTCCAGGGTGGAAGAAGTTCACTTGGTGAAAATCATTCAGATGGGGTAGCTTTAAACTGGCAACAATCAATCTCCATTTGGACTCACTCACTACTGAGTTAGATCCTGGCTCTTCCAGGAGCCAGGGCACCCAGGTCTTACTTATTGGAGGATCACCCGGGCCATCAGGCTCCACTCCTGTCTGGCAATGTCACTAACTCCAATTCTGCCTTTAGGAGCTATAGTCCCCACTGGGTAGCCAGGGTTTGTGATTAATGCTTGCTCCCAGGGGTCCTTCCTGCCTGTGAAATTCCAGCAAGGCCCCAACCACCTGCATTGTCTCAGGGGCAGAGGGAAACCACTTCTCAAAAGTTGTTCAGAAAGGGCTGCTGCAAATGGGTTATAGTCATCCCCCTTTGGGACCTAACTTTCTGATTAGGTCCTAGGCTTGTTTTATTGAATGAAATCTCTTGTCAGCCAGCCCTGCCTTATAGTTGGGTTAAGATCTGATTCCTCCTGCTTCGCCTTCAAGGAGAGTATGTGCTTTTCTGTAGGTCAGGTCTTGGAATTAGGTCAATACTTTATACCCCTAAGAGCTTGCTCCTGTGATTAGGCCTTGTTGACACTTGTCCTGTTCGCAGTCCCTAGCTCCCCTCACTTTTGAGTCCAGTGCATGTACAGTCTGCACCCGTTCAGCTGGTCTGGGTGGCCTAATGTGTTTTTCCCCCTCCATCTCTTATAAGAGTTGAAACCCCCTGGTTGTGCTTTATGTAGCATAGATGCCCTGGTTCCTTTTGTATGCTGCTTAGCTGTTGTTTAATATGCCACCTCATGGGTAAAATTTTCTTACCCTCACATGTACCTTGCACTCAGCAGAAGAGTTTAGGGAAAAAGAGACAATGTTTCCTCCCTTTAAGCACATTTCCTAGATGATCGATTATGCATAATAACATATCATTATAATTATTTACTGGAATTACATGTCATGGCAAGATTATCTGCAAAGAGGCCCAGGACGTTTAGTCTAATTGTAATTTTTTATTCTACTTAAATTAGAAATTCTAACTTCTAATTGTAACTGCAAATTGTGTGTCATGTGCCCAGGTAAAAATCAGGTGTTCTTTTTCAATGAAAAAAGGAGAGAGTGAATGCTCAAGATAAATACTAATGTCTTCCACAGCAATCATGAATAACTCTAGAACTTATGTTGTATTGAAGTAGACAGACAATAACATTATTGTACCCTGAGTAGAGAAAGCAGCGTGATAGATATAAGTACCGGATAGTACCTTAATAAGAAAGAAGGAAAATCCAAGTGGAGAGGGAGATGTAGGCTTCCAGTTATGGAATAAAGAAGTCAGAATAAAAGGCACTGCATAAATAATACAGTCAATGATACTATAATAGCAGTGTAACAGGACAGATGGTTGCCACACTGGTGGTGAGCACAGCATAACGTATGAACTTGTCAAATCACTAAGTTGTACAACTGAAACTAACATAACATTGTGTTTTAACTATACTCAAAAAAGAAGGATAATCTGATATCCCTGAAGGAAGACTGAACCAAGAAAACTTTCTAAAAGGTGCAAATTAGTAAAGACAGTTAAAATTGAAAAGTAACAGCATATAGAATGATTTAAAGGATTAAGATGATTAGAAGGTATCTAAATGATCCCTAGGTTTTTCACTTGAATAACTAAGTCGATGTCAAAAAGTAACAAACATAATCATAGCAGTGTCTTTTCAGTGGATGTTGAATTTTTTCTGGACATGTATAATTAGTTGTATACTCATAGAACATTCAAATGGAATTGTATAACCCTGAACGCTTGTATCTCCTGCTAGAAAAGCATTTATTCACAGTTTATCCTGCTCATTTGTATCTCCTGATAATAAGTTCTCATCTCAGTAAGATGAGAAACCAATTCTCAGTTCATACAGGATACCAAATATACATTGCTATCTTCAACAGATGTGCAGCTCAGGAAAAGGTTCTGCCTGGGAAGTTAGGTACACATTCATTGTGTATCTGTAAGACTGTAGTTTATGCATGGAAACTGTAGGAATGTCCTTATAACACTTTGCCCAGAGGATGCATAAAATAAGGATGAGAAAAGCAAAGGACTGATGATGGAGCCTTGAGAACACTAATATTTTGAGTATTACTGCAAACAGAATAAGACATGAGGGAAACTGAGGAGTGGTCAGAGAAGGTCTTATGAGTTCCAGGAGAACGTGTCTCAGAAGCCTAGGATGAGTGTGTATCAAGAAGGAGGCAGTGATCAATAATACTAAATATATTCAGACAGTTCACATAGAAGGACCAGATGTATCATTTGGTTTACCAATATGTATTACATCAACAAATACATACTGAGTACTTGTTATGTACTAGGCATTGTGATTCACCAAAAAAAAAAAAAGAGAGAGATAGAAAGAAAAGGAAAAAAGAAAAAATACAAATCCCTGCCTCATGAAGCATTAAGAAACCAGAAATATGTGCATGTTAGGTGGTGGGAAGTGCTCTGCAGAAAATGAGCAGGAAATGAAGATACAGCATATTGGGGGTTGAACTTACACGAAGAGTATTCTAAGAAAGAGAGAATGAATGTGATCTGTGAGCTTGCCGAGGACAGATTTAGTAAATCTGTGGGCTTTGGAGGCAGTTTGGATGGAGAAATGATCTTGAGAGAAGAAATAAAGAATTTGGCTCTCTCTCAAGTAGGGAAAGATAGGGGACATCTCGTCAAGAGGAAGAACAGGCAGGAGACAGTCATCAGCAAGGGCTGACTGGGAGGGCACACCCTTGAAAGATGTCAGGCAAGGGGAACCCAGTACCATCTAGGGCTGTCCCAATACATTCTGGAGTCCGGCTGTCAGAGTTCAAATGTTCAGTTCAAATCACCCCTATGAGAACTTGAAAAAGGATCTTACCTCTGCAAGCCTCAATGTTCTTATCAATATTATGGGTGAAACAGTTATTCCTTCTTGATTCATTACTGGTTAATGACAAATAGTTTCTTAAGAAGTTATTTTTAAATTCTCAGAATCAACATACTATTTCTCCAATAAGCAAGTGAGGCCATGAGTTCATATGTGTCAATAATTATGCCCCTATAAGCTGTTAAGTACTAAGAAATCTAGATAAACTAAAAATCCTTTTGTCAGGAAAAAACACTGGTTTCACAGACTTCCTCTGAAGAATATATCTTATTTTATGTCAGCCCTTGAGGAGTAGTATGGAGTAAAACATGAGTCCTTTCTTGGTGTGTTATAAGCAGGAAAAATTGTAGAGTTCTTAAAGAGTTAATATTTCAAAAAGCTTTGCGAAGGAGTAAATGAGCTTACAAAATTGTAGGTTTGGTTTTATTGGGTTGTTTGTTTGCTTGGTTTTTGTTTTTCTTGCAAAGGAGAGCTGCGATAGCCAAGCAAAGAAGCTTTTAACTCCAAATTAAACAAGTAGAATGAAGTAATTCTATAAGATCTGTAGACAATCAACAATTTCCCAAAGTTATTGTCCATAAGAAGAATCTAGAGTGATTAAGAATGTTCCAAATCCGTACTTGCAGCAACTACCACAGGTCATTCTGATGTTGTTTGTGCATGGACCATGTATTTAAAAAGTACCTGATAAATAAACATGAATAAACTTTTTATTTTTAGTATATGTGCTGCCGAAGCGAGCACAATAAACTTTTTATTTTTAACAGTTGGTTAGTGTAAAAGAGACCGAATTGCTTCATATGATACAGCTTTGTAGAATCTATGAAAATAAATGTACTTAATACAAAATAAGCCAGAAAAAATCTGTGATTTAAGCAGTCAGTGACACAAGGGCCATCCAGGCTGTTTTCCGGGTGCCTGGCAGGGGGCAGGCAGGACTTGCTCCTGGAGGGAGCGACCCCACCTAGCATCCCTGGGGTGGAGGGAAGGTGCCTCCATCCTGCCGGAGGAAAGCTTCAGTCCCCTTCCGCAGCCTAGGCGGCAGGCACCGGTCCTTCTCCCGCGCCGGCTCCCGGGGACGCCTGAGGGGGTGCGGCGCCTCCCGCGACGCGGCGCGAGCCCTGTGGCCACGTAGGCGCCCCGGTCCGCGGGACACGCTCAGCGGCGGGAGCTAAGCTCTCCGCGCTGGCCTCCCGTCGCCTTCCCGCTGCCCTGCGCTTGGGCCTGTGCTGTTCTTGTTAGTTTGTTAACCGAAACGTCCACGCAAAAGCAAGTTTAGGAGCGAACTTGACAAGCATGGCGCTGCAGTCAGGGGACAAGTTCTCGGGCGCTCTCCCTCGCCCCTCAGGCGCTCCGCCTGCGTCTGGCTTCTCAGGAAACTGCCTGTTCCCTTTGGAAGCGGGAGAGCTGCCGGATATTACAGCCATGCAGCAGTGGGTGGGGGAGGCGGAGGTCCGTAATCGAAAGTACACGCACAGCTTTTGCGGCTCTAGCTGCGGGGTTTTTGCCTGTTTCACTGAGGCGGGAGAGCCGGGCGTGTGAGGCGAGGCGCGCGGCAGGTGCGTGCGGTTGTCGCGCTTCCGCTGTCTGGGCGCCGAAGCCCGGCCGGCGCCGCATGCGCAGTAGGCTCCGTGGCCTCGGTCGGAGGAACAGAGCCGGCAGCAGCGGTGGCCCAGGGCTATAGGTCTCCTGGGGCGTCCCCTCCTTCAGGGACAGCTTTAGGGTTTGTTTGAATCGGTTTGTGTGGGGTTTTTAGTAATGTTTACTTATTTCTTAATTTTTATTTCCTTTCTCACTCATTTTAAAACTACTCTTGTAGTTAGCATGAATATTCTTTTCGTATTAAAAATATTAAAAAATATTTATATAAGCATAATAGCATTATAATGTAAATTACATATTGTGTGTCTAAGACTAGTATTATGAGGCGCCTGGGTGGCTCAGTTGGTTAAGCATCTGCCTTGGGCTCAGGTCAGGATCCTAGGCTCTTGGGATGGAGCCCTGCATCAGGCTCCCTGCTCACCGGTGAGCCTGCTTCTCTCTCTCCCTCTACCCCCATCCTCCTTGCCCCCTTTCTTTTATCAAATAAATAAAATCTTAAAAAAAATTAAAAGCTTTTTTAAAAAAGGGAAACAAATTGAGGGATGCAGAAGGAAGGGGGTGGAGGAATGGGGTAACTGGGTGATGGGCTTTAAGGAGGGCACCCGATATGATGAGCACTGGATGTTGTACCCAGCTAATGAGTGAACACTACAAAAAAGAAAGAAAGAAAGAAAGAAAAAAAGAAAGAAAGAAAGAAAGAAAGAACGAAAAACTAGTATAATAGTCCAGAGATAATCACTATGTTGCATATTTTTCTCGCCTTTGCTCTGCTTATTCTAGGGTACATAGAGATTTTGCTATCCTGAAGCTTATATAATTTGGGATTCTGCTTTAAATAAAATAATAAAAACTCAAAAGTAAATGTTTAAAATGAGCAAATGAATCATAAGCAACATTTTTTTTTTATTTTTTTATTAACATATAATGTATTATTTACCCCAGGGTACAGGTCTGTGAATCATCAGGCTTACACATTTCACAGCATTTGCCATAGCACATACCCTCCCCAATGTCCATATCGCTATCCCCACCCCCCACCTCCCAGCAACCCTTAGTTTGTTTCATGAGTTTAGGAGTCTCTTATGGTTTGTCTCCTTCCCCATCCCATCTTGTTTCAATTC
>JAPYYJ010003939.1:0-10975 GCA_028533885.1 Nasua narica
GCCCCAGGAACGTTGCCCCAGCACCGACTTTAAAGGCAAATCATCTACTGGCATTACAGTTATTTAAGTTTCAACTCCTGATTTTTCTCTGTCTGGGTCCAGAACCAATATACTCGGAATTGGGACGGCTTTGGGGAGGATGAGGGCGGGGGCACGCCAGCCACATGCCTCCTGCAGGAGTATTGTCCTACAATTTACTGAGCTCAGCAAGATTCCCACAGGATCTGCCGCGCTCTTGGCAGCGAACACAGATGCCCTGGAACCATTTCCTCCTGGTCTAGAAAAGTCCCTGCAATCTCTGGCCCATGAATCCCACTCCTATCTCTCCAGCTCGCTCCCTCCAGTAAGTAAATATCCTTAGATCTCACCAGGATATACACTCAGATTGGGCCTACCACCTCCTCACTGGCTCTGTACCACAATATATTCACCTTGACCTTTATCCAGCTTAAATTCCATGGACAATCTTTTTTTTTTTTTTTTTAAATAACTGAAACAAAACAGATCTAAAACCACAGGTTCTGGAGGAACCATTTGTTCTTGCCTGTCTTGTACCTCTCCTTGAACTTGACCTTGGCCTCTCTTCAGGCCTTGTGTTTAAGAGCAGAGTCTCTGAAGACATCCTTTTTGAGGACAGTTTTGTCCAAGGGGATATCCACAGAGTACCTTGTGGGCATGAAATGATTGTAGTTGTAAACTTTCGTGAAAGACTTGATCTTTGACCTCTTGGCGATTTTCTTCTTGCCCATGGCCGCTGTCACTTTGTATGGGGAGGGGCGGGGAGTGTGGTCAATTCCAGCCACCAGAGCATGGCCGTAGGGATGATCTCAGGTGCCATGGTCAGTGCTCTTCACAATGACCGGTTTGCGCCCGGAGTGGTATCCGGCCAGGACCAGCACCACCTTCCTGGCATCACGAACTTGCCTGTCTCAACCCCAGCCACGTGAGCCTACAGCACAAAGGAAATAACAGCACTTCCCCTTGGACAATCATTTTAATGACTCCTTCGTTTATCCTCAACTGACTTGTCTGCCTTCAGGAAAAGTGTCGTCACTTAGCCAAACCACAGCTCTGGTGGAATCCAACTCTACCTGCTGCTCCACATGCTGAACATGGCCGAAGAGCAACCAAGCTGACGCGTATTTAAGTTGACAAACTTCCATTGGGCCCCGACCACTGCCCAGCTAGCATATTATCCTTCCGTAGCCCACTCTCTCCCACACTCCTAGGCAAGTACTCTACACCTTGTCCTCTTTCTTCAAACTTCCAATGTCTTCCTCAGCTTGTTTTGAGGAAGTGATCTTGCTTCCTACTTTACTGCGTGGACTGAAGCATTTTAAGAGAACTTCCACCACTCCCAGGACCTCAGACTCTCAGTGTCTTCCAGTAGAAATGCAGCCTTCTCACCTATCACCAGAGACCAGCTCTCCGCGTGCCTGTCAGCCAGTCCTTCCCAGCTCCTCCCATCCTTGCCACGCACTTCATCGTCTCCAACTCAAGCCAGCCTGTCAGCACAAAACCCAGTTGTTCTCTCACCTTAAGTTCTGCCTGTAGAAAGGGTTCATGTTTTATGTAAGAAACCATCCAGGCCTTCACTGAAGTTCTGACTGTCAGTCAGGAGTTTCTAGAAGCACAATTACGGAGGCACTACTCTTGCCCAAATTCTCCAGTACCCATGTTATGTGGCTATCAGCACAATGGAGGTGGGGACGGTATTTCCAAACACGTGGTTTACACTGTGAAACACACTCACTCTTCACACCCCCTTCCACACGGTGCAGTGGCTTGGGCTCTGTCATTCCCCCTTCAGTCTGAACCTTAGTTTCCGACATACGCACACACTTCTCATGACCATCTTAGGAGACAGTTGCCGTCGAACAAGAGCTTCAGACATTAGACACTTTTCAACTATTGTTGCACTGGGCTCAGTGCTGCCCCATAATGCCAGGTGTGTAGCTGAACATTTGGAAGGTGAATCCTATGTATTTGATGAGTTCATGGCTTACAGAAGAGACAAGCAGGTCAATGACTAATAACAATGCAACAAGCCCACACTGTCTGAATCCTGTTGGGCCCTGAGCTCGGAGAATCAGCGGCTCAGAAGGTAACTGAACTGTGTGACCTCTGGCTTATTAGTCATGAAATCATCTTCCTGAGAGTGTGTTCATAACTTTTCTAGATGCTGGCCCAAGGCCCAGAATAGAGGTGTACAAGTATTTGTTGATGCAATATATGTGTACATATCAGCTCATTGGAGAAACAATGAGAAAGATACTTAATCTCCCTTGGGGCAATAGGGCAAAGGACTCAGAAAAGAGTTGAGCTCTAAACTGAGAAGTAGGCAAGGGAGCGAAGGGTATTCTGGGCAAAGGGAACTGCCTGTGCAAAGACATGGAAAGAAGGTTTAAAAGAGCTCATGACAGGGTGCCTGGTGGCTCAGTCAGTTAAATGTCTGACTTTTGACTTCAGCTGAGGTCATGATCTCAGGGTCATGAGATGGAGCCCTGAGTTGGGCTCCACACTCAGCATGGAGTCTGCTTGTCCCTCTCCCTCTGCTCATTCCCTCCCATCGCCCACCCCTCCCCGCTCTTGCGCTCTCTTGCTCTCTCTCTCTCAAACAAATAAATAGAATCTTAAGAAAAGAAAAGAAAAAAGAGAAGAGAAGAAAGAAAAAAGAAAAGAAAAGAGCTCAGGAAGCCTGGGTGGCTCAGTTGTTTAAGCATATCCCTTTGGCTCTGGGCATGATCCCAGGGCCCACATCAGGCTCCTTGCTCAGTGGGGAGCCTGCTTCTCCCTCTGACTGCTCTGCCTGCTGCTCTGCTTGTGCTCTCTTTCTCTGACAAATAAATAAATAAAATCTTTAATAAAGAAGGAAGAAAGGAAGGAAGGTAAGAAGGAGTGAGCTCATGAAACCACATGGTGTTCATCATGGCTGTCCCAGAGAGGGGGGGCCCATGAGAGAGGTGTGAGACTAGGCTGATAAGAGGCAGCACTAATCCCTCTCTGCCTAAAGTACCTTCAGATCTGACAAGGAAACTCATTTCCACCTCATGCCTTTGAGTTGACTTCTTTGCCAGCTGCCTGGGGTTTCGCTTTTCCTATTCTTCCCAAAGCACTTTGCCTTGAGCATCAGCGGGAGGACAGGGCAGCATTTTTCACAGATATTCCTAGGTTTCCATTGGTTCACACTCTCTTGCCTCACATTTCAGAAGAGTGGGCAGTCCTTTTCAAATTGGTGTAGCTCTCCTAAGACTAGGCAACTCCAGAACAATCTCTCACGCCCTGACCACAGATAGGATATTCCAGGGCTGCTGGATCCAGTCATCCCCAGAGGTGAAGGAAAGTTCAGAGAAAAGTTCTCTGAAGACTACAGATTCCCTCCTCAGTTCCCCAAGATGGGGTGGCAAACATATTTGTTCAAACAATATTTATTGAGCATTGTTTCCAGGCTCACTTGCTGCCTCTCCTTCATGCTTTGATGGATTTCTTTTCCCTGAATCTCAACACCAAGTACACTTGGGCTACATATCAGGCCCATTCTAACCACTTTATAAGAATAACTCAGTACATTTTCACAACAAACCACTGAGGTAGGCAGTATATTTATCCCCCTTTTGTAGATGAGAAAACTGAGGTAAGAAATATCAAGATCACCTAGCAAGTCAGTGGCCGAATCAGGAATAGGATCCAGTCGATGTAGAGCCTGTGCTTATAACCCTCCACACTGCTGCCTCTCCTCACACCCCTGCTGGCAGCCGCCGTGCAATCATCGCACCTGAACACAGATAAATTTCCCTTCCTCCCTACTCCAGGGGATACGTTTTTTGTTTTGTTTCTTTCTTTTTTTTTTTAAGATTTTATTTATTTATTTATTAGGAAAGAGAGAGAGTGAGAGAGAGTATGAGAAGGGAGAAGGTCAGAGTGAGAAGTGGACTCCCCATGGAGCTGGGAGCCCGATGTGGGACTCGATCCCAGGACTCCGGGATCATGACCTAAGCTGAAGGCAGTCGCTCATCCAACTGCGCCACCCAGGGGCCCTTTTGTTTTGTTTCTTAACATTTTTTCTTACTCGCTCTCATGTGCATGTGTTAACACATCTCTTCCAACATTTTCTTTATATAACAGCTTACCACAGTCTGAGCCACTTCATTTCTAAAATCTAATCTTTATGGAAGGTTTGTGCCTCAGAATTGAGCTGGGAAAAGTTGGTTC
Source organism: Nasua narica (assembly GCA_028533885.1). Lineage (NCBI taxonomy): Eukaryota > Metazoa > Chordata > Mammalia > Carnivora > Procyonidae > Nasua > Nasua narica. The sequence goes on from JAPYYJ010003939.1 coordinate 4,213, forward strand.
GAACCAGCTGACGTGCGACTTCTCCCTATGGTAACCCAGGCCTTGGCCGTGCAGGATGTTCGTCTTCGTCCTCAGAGCACGACCCACCCTGCAGCTCTCACCTCAGAATTCAGAAGCCCCTGGACTTGTATTTGAAACATGTCCAAGAGTGAATCTTTAAGTAATAGCATAAACAGGGCACATTCAGGAACACAAACTCCAGACTCAAACTCTAGGCAACTTCATCACTCAGTAACTACGTGACATTGGACAAACTCTAAGCTTTAGTCTCTTGACCGCTGAAAGAGCGACAATAATATTCCTGTTCATGGATTGGAAGGTGTTAATTCTGCCCAAAGAGATCCATAGTATCAGAGCAATCCTTATCCAAAATCCCAGTGATGTTCTTTTGCAGAAATTTAAAAAAATAAATCATCCTAAATGATGATATACTAAATTCAGTTGGAATTTCAAGGGACCCTGAATAGCCAAAACAATCTTAACAAAGAACAAATTTGAAGTTCTCACACCTCCTGATTTCAAAACTTGCTACAAAGCTAAGGTAGTCAAAATAGTGTGGTATTGGTGTACAGATAGACATATAGACCAATGGAATGGAATAGAAGGTCCAGAAATAAAACAATGCACATATGGTCAAATGATTTTTTTTAAGATTTTATTTCTTTATTGAGAGAGAGAGTGTGTGTGTGTGTGTGTGCGCATGTGCACATAAGCGGGGGGAGGGGTAGAGACAGAGGAAGAGAGAGAAGGAGAGACACTGACTCCCTGGTGAGCATAAAGATCGATATAGGGCTCTGTCCCACAACCCTGAGATCACAACCTGATCTGAAATGAAGAGTTGATGCTTACTACCTTAAAAATTAAAAAATAAATAAATAAACACTTTTTATTATGAAATCACAAGCAGAAAAAAAAAAAAAAGAGTTGATGCTTAACTGAATGAGCCACCGCAGCATCCCATGGTCAGGTGATTTCTGATGAAGGTTACCAAAACCATTCAAAGGGGAAAGGACAATTTTTTCAACAAATGGGGCTTAGAAAACTAAATATCCACATGCAAAAGAAGGAAGGTAGAACTTTACCTTATACCATGCACAAAAATTAACTCAAAATGAATCAAAGACTTAGAGATAGAACTATGAAACTCTTAGAAGAAAAGACAAGGGGAAAGCTTCCTGACATTGGATTTGGCGACGATTTCTTGAGTGTGACACCAAAGCACAGGCAACAAAAGAATAGATACATTGGACTACATCATAATTAAAAACTTTTGCACTCCTAACTTTTTGATCATATATTTTGCTGTGGAAACAAAGGGTTTGGGGGCTTAATGACCCATAGTGGTGTCATGTTGGTAGCTGCTTATGTCCGTCGCAAACACATGCCTCCCTCTGCAAAAGAAGATGAAATTGTGCAACCAATTATCCACAGATGGCATGAACTCCTTCCTCAACATTTATCTCTCAGATTTTCAGGGAAGCTTTTAATGTGTTTACTTAATAATAAATCAACCTTGGAGCGCCTGGGTGGCTCAGTGGGTTAAAGCCTTTGCCTTCGGCTCAGGTCATGATCTCAGGGTCCTGGGATCAAGCCCCACATCGGGCTCTCTGCTCAGCAGGGAACCTGCTTCCTCCTCTCTCTCTGCCTGTCTCTCCGCCTACTTGTGAGCTCTCTCTCTCTCTGTCAAATAAATAAATAAATACTTTAAAAAAATAATAAATCAACCTTTTAACTGACACTATAATTAAAGGCAAATACCGTAAATCACTCCTGCAGTGTATTAGCCAAATAGCATTTGATCAAAAGCATAAATGGAAGTGATGATCCAGAGTCTTCACGTGGGGAAGTTATTTTTCCAGACATTATCCAGTAGTCTAGACAAAATTCAATTTCCCTAAAAAGTGGTCAACTTACAAGATGTAGTTAAAATAGTGATGATTAATATTATTGCTTTTAATGGCCGACTACATTTTCCCATGTTCCAAATACAGATCTCCATGTTCTCCCAGTTCAGTCTTATCCCCCCAGCCTCCCCCATCTCATTTATTTTTCTTAAGATTTTTATTTATTTATTTGAGAGAGAATGAGAGAGAGAGCACACACAAGCAGGGGGAGCAGCAGGCAGAGGGACAAGCAGCCTCCCTGCCGAGCAGGGAGCCGGATGTGGGGCTCAATTCCAGGACTCCGGGATCATGACCTGAGCTGAAAGCAGTTGCTCAACCAACTGAGCCACTCAGGCGCAGCCCCCCATCTCATTTAAACAAACAAATAAAAAAAGGTTATGACTTTACCTATGATTACCCCAGTTAGGCAAATTGTTTCCCCATCTTCCCTTCCATTGTTTAAAAAAAAGAAATTCAACCGAGTAAATTTGAAGATCTAATTGGTTTTATTAAATGCATCTTGAATCAGACAGCATCCCATCGGGGAACTCCAAGGAACTGTACAAAATGGAAGGGTTTTTTTGTTTGTTTGTTTTAAGATTTTATTTATTTGACAGAGAGAGACACAGAGAGAGAGGGAACACAAGCATGGGGAATGGGAGAGGGAGAAGCAGACTTACCGCTGAGCAGAGAGCCCAATTCGGGGCTTACTCCCAGGAACCTGGGATCATGACCTGAGCCAAAGGCAGACATTGAACCCACTGAGCCACCCAAGCACCCCAAAATAGAAGGTTTTTAAAAGCAGAGAAGAGATGTAAGAAAGAAATATATTACTAAGGAAACATTGCTCTAGGCATGTCATGCGGGGAGATTAGATCCTCCTAAGGGGAATCAAAGGGGCCGGCTAGGAAATTACCTCCTAGTATCTACTGGAAAATTCATTTTGGCTGGTTAAAAGTTACATTCAGAAAAAAAAAAAAAAGAAAAAAAAAGTTACATTCAGGTGGGGGGGGTTGAAACTGCAGTTAAATTCGATATTAAGTCTTTGTTTTGTGACATGGGACCTTAATGTAAGTGACACCATTTGGGGACTGTGGTTTTCTTTTTATCACCATCAAGTTTTAATTCTATCAAAGAAACATAATCCCAATCCTCTTAAAAGCCCATCCCAAGTACTCATTTTTCTACCATGAGCTTATCAATTACCCAGTCATCTCAAGGGTTAATCAACACAAACTTCTTGGACTCATTCTTATTTGCATTTAATGAAAAGTCGTGCTTTTCATTAAATGAAATTAATGAAAAGTTATTAGTTTCTGAATATTGATAGGAGCTGGGACCAGGCTCCACTGAAGGTCATGGATGGTAGAACTGGTTGGCCCTGAAAGACCTCTAAGCTCCAATGGGAAGGCAAATAAAAGCAGGTCCAATGTGATCTACGAAGAGCCTGTACCTTGGAGCAGGTGAGTCGACAGATTATACACATAGAAGATTCTGGGCTAAAGTACAATCACTTCCCCAGGGGAGATTTTCTTCCTATGGCCCTTTCAGTTTAGGCCCCAGTGATTCAAACAGAAGGTAAGATTTAACAGAAAGAACAATCTAGGTCAATTACCACCTAGATTTAAAACGACATGGATTAAAGACAGAAAGGACTTGCACTTGAGAAACCCAGGCAGAAACAACTGAACATCCAAGACGAGTTCGGCCTCACCAAGAGGGGAGAGGTAGAGAGAAAGAGCCCGAGCTGACACGAGGCTCCTGCAGACAACTCCCCCGTGGCCAAGGCAAGGTTGGAAAAATTAGTGGATAAATTTAGTACATAACCTTTGGTTATGCTATGCTTAATCATATTGAAGCTTTGGAATATTTCTTTCTCGAATCCATTCCTTTTTTGTTTCTTAAATACTTTAATCTGACGTTTTGCGAAAATGTTAATTCTGAACATTAACCTGTCCACCCATGATAAATATCTGATAATAAATGAGTCTATTTAATTCAAATGATGCCTTGTGATATCTCTGCCCAGAGCAATGTGACTAACGCCGCCAAAACCATCTATTTCAAAACGTTTATCAATACATCATGTTTGCAAAAACGTGTCACGTGTTACATAAGTTGAGCTTGATAGTTTCCTGGCTGGATTTACTGAGTTTTTGTCTGATAGTCAACACTACAGCCTAGCCTCAAATTATTTTCTCTTTAAAGAAATAGAAGGAAAGAAATTGGTTTTCATGTAAACACACTAAGCAATTTACAAAAGTGCAAAATTCATATGTGTAAAATGAGAATCATGACGTCGGTAAAAAGAAACACCTTTTCATCGAAAAGTATATGGTAGGGGCGCCTGGGTGGCTCAGTTGGTTAAGTGGCCAACTCTCGATTTTGGCTCAGGTCATGATCTCGGGGTCGTGGGATGGATCCCCACATCAGGCTCCATGCTTGGTGTGCAATCTGCTAGTCCCTCACCCACTGCTCCTTCTCTCTCTCTCTCTCTCTCAAATAAATAAATAAACTTTTTAAAAAGTATATGGTAAATACCTGATTGCTCAAGATAATTGTACTTGATCCATTTTAAATCACTGGAATCTATCTTTACTACTTTATATGACCAGTGACCTAGTTCCACTCATTCTTTCTTTGCAGTGCCTTTAGGATCCATCCTTTCTCTCCATTTCAAAATGAGATAATCGATTTTTTAATGTTTTCTATACACTGGAAAATACTATACAAATACAAAATATTACTGTTATTCCCACTATGGTCTCCTTACTTCATCATCTCCTCTTTGGGTCCCTGTACCCTTTTGGTTCTCCTTTCCCCAGTCTTATCCCTTCTTATTCCCACTAATTTGACATTAAAGACCATAACTATATTGCATCACAATAATATCTCCTCCATGGGACATAGAAGCTGTAGCAAATATGACAAGCAAATACCTAACAGCTCTGTCATGGAAATGTCCACATACGTTGGTAGACAAAAGACATCAAGAGGGGGCGCCTGGGTGGCTCAGTTGGTTAAGCGACTGCTTTCGGCTCAGGTCATGATCCCGGAGTCCCGGGATCAAGTCCCATATCGGACTCCCGGCTCTGCGGGAGGTCTGCTTCTCCCTCTGACCTTCTCTCCTCTCATTCTCAGTCTCTCTCTCTAATAAATAAATAAATAAACAAACAAATAAATAAATAAATAAAATCTTAAAAAAAAAAAGACATCAAGAGGCCATTAGCTAAAAGAGCAGAGAATTGTGTACTATGGGACTGAAAAGAAATGGATCTACAGAGACCTCAAGCACCTTTGCCACAACTTAAAAAGGATTTTTTCTATTTTCGAACTGCCTGTTGTGGAGCCATGAAAATATGTTCTCTGACCTCCTCCCCCCCACCAAAATAATACAAAATATAGATCTAAAGTCCCAGTGCACCTTACTGCAACAGCATTTACAAACACAAATATTTCTTTAAGATTTATTTTATTTGAGGGCGCCTGGGTGGCTCAGTTGGTTAAGCGACTGCCTTCGGCTCAGGTCATGATCCCGGTATCCCGGGATCGGGTCCCATATCGGACTCCCGGCTCTGCGGGAAGTCTGCTTCTCCCTCTGACCTTCTCTCCTCTCATTCTCAGTCTCTCTCTCTCTAATAAATAAATAAAAAATCTTAAAAAAAAAAAATTCCCAACTTCCAGGTGACTCAGAAATTACTGAGTAATTGTCTTTCCCCAAACCCAGTGCTCCACCCAATTTATTTAAAAAAAAAAAAAGATTTATTTTATTTGAGAAAGAGAGAGAGCATGTGCATGCACAAGCTGGGGGAGGGGTAGAGGAAGAAAGAGAGAGAGAGAGAGAAAGAATCCTCAACCAGGCTCCCCTCCAGCTCTGCAGCCCTCCCATCCCTGAGCACAGAGTTCCAATGCAGGCCTCAATCTCAGGACCCTGAGATCATGACCTGAGATGAAAGCAAGAATCAGCCACTTAACCAACTGAGCCACCCAGGCGCCCCAAACACAAATTTTTTTTAAACAGCCTAAATATCCAATTACTAGAATTACATGAATTACGAATTATAATACAAGTCATTAAAATGTATAAAGATTATGTAGAAAGACAGTATATTAAGTCAAAAAAGGACATTATTTTGATGCTATTAATTAAAATGTAAAAATTAAGTCTGCATAGTGAAATGTGGAAAAAATCTAACAGTTTAATTTATTAGGGTGACTGAACTCTTGTTAGTTGGATTATTATCTTTCTTTTATTTTCATTTGCATGAATGCTGTTTATGCAGTTTTTAATTTTTTTTTAAAGAATCTAAATGTTGATTATTTGAAAACAAAGGTGTTATATCTTGGATCCTATTATCTATCCCCTCTGTAACATGGGGATAATAATAATACACCCTCAGAAGGATGTTAGAATTAAAATTAGACAATGTTTTTACTAACATTTTGGAAACGGCCCAATATTAGGCATATGTAAAGTCACATAAAAAGCTAGTGAGACAGGGCATCTGGCTGGCTCTGTCAGTTAAGCGTCTGCCTTTGGCTCAGGTCATGGTCCCAGAGTCCTAGTATCAAGTCCCGCATCCGGCTCCCTGCTTGGCTGGATTCTGCTTCTTCCTCCCCCACTGCTCCTCCCCCTGCTCATTCTCTCTCTCTTCCCCCCCACAACTAAATAAATAAAATCGTAAAAAAAAAAAAAAAAAAGCTAGTGAGATCAAATCACTAGGGTGTACACTTTAAATATCTTATAATTTTATGTCAATTATAACTCAATAAAGCTTAAAAAAAGCTAGTGGGATACAAATATGAGAGAATGAAACTAACATTCACTGACTACCTACTACATGCCACTGTACTCAGATCTCTCTACATTCATGCACACA
>JAPYYJ010003940.1:0-10974 GCA_028533885.1 Nasua narica
ATGCCCTTCAACAGATGAGTGGATAAGGAAGATGTGGTCCATCTATACAATGGAATATTATGCCTCCATCAGAAAGGATGAATATCCAACTTTTGTATCAACATGGACAGGACTAGAAGAGATTACGTGGAGTGAAATAAGTCAAGCGGAGAGAGTCAATTATCTTATGGTCTCACTTACGTGTGGAGTATAAAGAAAATCATGGAGGGCATCGTGAGAAGGAAGGGAAGGGTGAATTGGGGGAAATCGGAGGGGGTGATGAATCAGGCGAGACTGTGGACTCTGAGCAACAAACTGAGGGTTTTGGAGGGGAGGGGTTGGGGGCGTAGGCGAGCCTGATGGTGGGTATTGAGAAGGGCATGTATTGCATGGAGCACTGGGTGTGGAGCATGATCAAACTTGTAACACTGAAAAATTAAAATAAACATATTTGGGAAGAAAATAAATAAATAATCAATCAAACAAATAAATAAATAAATAAAAACAGTTGGTATAAAAGTTGGTTATTCATCCTTTTTGATGAAGGCATAATATTCCATTGTATATATGGACCATATTTTCTTTATCCACTCATCTGTTGAAGGGCATCTTGGCTCTTTCCACAGTTTGGTGATTGTGGCCATTGCTGCTATGAACATTGGGGTACATGTGGCCCTTCTTTTCACTATATCTGTATCTTTGGGGTAAATACCTAGTAGTACAATTTTGTATCAACATGGACAGGACTAGAAGAGATTATGCTGAGTGAAATAAGTCAAACAGAGAGTTAATTATCATATGATTTCACTTATGTGTGGAGCGTAAGAAACAACATGGAGGACATTGGGAGAAGGAAAGGAAAAGTGGATTGGGGGAAATTGGAGTGGGAGACGAAACATGAGTGACTGTAGACTCTGAGAAACAAACTGAGGGTTTTGGAGGGGAGGGAGCTGGGGGGTTGGTTGAGCCTGGAGATGCATATTGAGGAGGGCATGTTTTGCATGGAGCACTGCGTGTGGTGAATTAACAATGAATCTTGGAACACTGAAAAAATAAAATAAAAGTTAAAAAAATTAAAAATTAAAAAAACAGTTTGGCAGTTTCTCAGATAGTGAAGCATAGAGGTATTGTATGACCCAGAAATTCCACTTTTAGGTATATACTCAAGAAAACGTATGCCCGCATGAACACTTATATACAACCATTTGTAGCAGCATTATTCATAATGGCCTCAAAGTGGAAAAATCCAAATGTCCATCAATTGACAAACGTAAAAAATGTGGTATATCCATACAATTTAACATGATTTAACCCCTAAAAAAAGATAAAGTATTAGTATGTGATATAACATGGATAAATCTTAAAAACATGCTAAATAACAGAAGCCAAGATAAAAGGCCATATATTGTGTGATTTCATTTATATGAGATGTACAGAAAAGGCAAAGCTACAGAGACAAGAAGTGGTTGCCAGGGTCTGGGGGAAGGAGCAGTAGGGAGTAAATGCTAAGGGGTATGGTTTTCTTTATGGAATGAAGAAAATGTCCTAGAACATTCAATACCTTGAATTAGTTGTTGGTGATGGTTGCGCAATCTTGTGAATGCACCAAAAATCATTAAATTGTAAACTTTAAAGGGGTGAATTTTTTGGTATGTGAATAATGTCTCAGCAAAATAATTGCATGAGAAAAAATGAAGGAAACCTTAAAGCAAGGCATGCTTATTCTTTTTTTAAAATCTAAATAATAAAGAACTCCATAAAGTAAAAAGTAGTAGTTTTCTGATCACCTCTAAGGAGTAACCATTATTAACAGGTTGCTGTATATTCTTCCAGACCCTTTGTTATGCATATAAAATGTATATTTAATCTCCACAAATAAGTTTGGTGAGGTTTTCTTTTTCTTTTCACAATGATCAAATCAATAGAATAATACTACATGCTGTTTTGAAATTTTCTCTTAACCTTGCATGAATGCTACATTGTGTTGACCAAAGCCTGCACTCGGTGCCAGGGGGTGGAGTCAGGGTATGGTCAACATGCTGATGGACAGAGTGCAGGTAGTCTTCTGGGGGTAGGAAAATTTCTTGCCTTCCAGGAGGCTTCAGCTGCCTGGGTACTTCCTTGACTCTGCACCCAAGGGCTTCTGTTCACAAAGATGCCTTTGTTTCATCCTTCAAGCAATCACCCTTGACTCTCTTCTTCTACATGTTTCTATTATCTCTAAACTTGGAACATCTCCTTCTCCAAGATGCCTCCAACTTTTGTAGCATTTTTTGCCTGCTTGTGTGATTCAAGGATTTCATTTCCTTTGTTTTTCCTTTTTTTAATTGTGTTATGTTAGTCACCATACAATATATCATTAGTTTTTGATGTAGTGTTCCAAGGTTCATTGTTTACATATAACACCCAGTGCTCCATGCAATATGTGCCCTCCTTAATATCCACCACCAGGCTCACCCATCCCCCCACTTCCCTCCCCTCTAAAATCCTCAGCTTGTTTCTCGGAGTTCACAGTCTCTCATATTTTGTCTCCCTCTCTGATTTCCCCCTTTACTTTTCCTTTTCTTCTCTTAATGTTCTCCATGTTTTTCCAATCACATTTGCCTTCTCTCTTTCACAGATTCCTCATAATACTAGCTCTCCTGGGAGAACCTCTTTCAGTTTTCAAGCACTATATTTATTTCTTTTAGAAATATATCATTTCTGTTATTTCCAAATATTTAGAGTAGGAGCAGGATGCTGGAGCATGTGCTTAATCCTCTATCTTGATCTACTCTCCTTCATACTGCTTTGTGACTTATCTTTTTCATTCAGCATTATATAATGAGGTAATAGTTAGGGTCCCTTGATTGCAAGCAACCAAACCTGATTTACTTTAACAAAAGAAAAAAGGGTGGGGCGCCTGGGTGACTCAGTGGGTTGGGCTTCTGCCTTCAGCTCAGGTCATGATCTCAGGGTCCTGGGATAGAGCCCCACATCAGCCTCTCTGCTCAGCAGGGAGCCTGCTTCCCCCCTCTCTCTCTCTGCCTGCCTCTATGCCTGCTTGTTATCTCTCTCTCTCTCTCTGTCCAATAAATAAATAAATAAATAAATAAATAAAATCTTTAAAAAAAAGAACAAAGGGAATTTACTGGAAGAAGAATGAGATAACTCACAGAATCAAAGAAAAGCTGAACAACTGAACCTCAGAAAGGACAAGAATTGGACAACTTTTAGAATCTAGGTAGGGGTGCCTGACAGAATCAAAGAAAAGCTGAACAACTGAACCTCAGAAAGGACAAGAACTGGACAACTTTTAGAATCTAGGTAGGGGCGCCTGGGTGGCTCAGTGGGATGAAGCCTCTGCCTTCGGCTTAAGTCATGATCTCGGGGTCCTGGGATCGAGCCCACACTGGGCTCTCTGCTCAGCAGGGAGCTTGCTTCCTCCTCTCTCTCCGCTTGCCTCTCTGCCTACTTGTAATCTCTTTCTGTCAAATAAATTAATTAAATATTTTTTAAAAATATTAGAATCTAGGTAATCAGTTCTAATGGACAGGATGCCATTTTTTAGATGAATCTGCTCCTATAATAATTTTCCTATTTTTGTGTGATTACACTCAAGTTTCAAAGTTCCTGAGAGAGACTTATTGGCCTAAATTAGATCACATGTTCAGCCCTTCACCATGGGAAATAAGAAGACTTAATGTGTAGTTTTGTCAAAAATGTATGTACTTATTGGGATAGGATAGTTCTCCACAGGAAAAAGGAAGAGTTATTATTAAAAGTATACTGTGCGTACAAGAAACAATAGCTGTCCACCACAGGCTATTTCTCATCTCCCCAATAGCCACCTTCCTATAATTGCATTTTCAAAAATGCCCCCGTACATAATGTACCTATTCCATGTACAACTGAAAGCACACTCACCCCATTCCCCTAGAGAGTCAAGAGAAGTTTCATCAGTTGCTACACCCAGATCCAAGTCCAGGATCTCTGCATGATGACTTTCCTTCTCCACTCCACCCTGATCCTTAGGTTCTGTTACCTGTGAACTAAATGATAATGTTCACCATCACATTCATCACTTCTATATAGAGCAATGGAGGAGAGTAAAAGAAAAAATTTTAAATATATATAAATATATACACACGTATGTGTAACAAATGAAGTAAAATATTTTTTCTCCCCCAATATGTTTATTTTAATTTTTCAGTGTTACAAGATTTATTGTTCATGCACCACACCCAGTGTTCCATGCAATACGTGCCCTTCTCAATACCCACCACAAGGCTCGCCCACGCTTCCACCCCCTCCCCTCCAAAACCCTCAGTTTGTTGCTCAGAGTCCACAGTCTCTCCTGATTCATCACCCCCTCTGATTTCCCCCCATTCACCCTTCCCTTCCTTCCCACGATGCCCTCCATGGTTTTCTTTATACTCCACACATAAGTGAGACCATAAGATAATTGACTCTCTCTGCTTGACTTATTTCACTCCACATAATCTCTTCTAGTCCTGTCCATGTTGATACAAAAGTTGGATGAAGTAAAATATTTAACTGAAAGTGTAAGTATTCCTTTCTACAACTGATCAGGAGGCTTTGCTTGGTATTTATGACTTCCCTTCCCCATTACCCACTCTACATTTTGAGCTGTTGGTGGGCCTGCTTATATTGAGTTGCTTTAGTCTTCTACTAGCTTTAACTTCTGAACATAGTAGTAGCAGAAAGTGCCCCTGAAGATCCACCAGGGAGGGCCATTCATACTCATCCTTGTCCCGTTGGGCAGTAGCAATCCTATTTCTCCTTGATAGAGTTGGTCATTCCATCCTAATGGGTAATTCCCTCCCTTTTTCTGGCCATCTCTCCAGCAGCATGAGAAGCTTGAAATGGCAAGTTGTTTTCAAATATACCTCGGGGAAGCATTCCTCTCTTCAGTATTAAAAACCTCTAAACAGATAGAGTTCAGAATCACAGAGACAGGAAGCAACATTTTTACAAATGATGCATTAAGTGTAATAGTAAGAAGGATCACTCCTCTTCATCCCTTGGTTCCTTGATCTGTGTGTTCTGGCTATGAGATAAAAGCACCATATGTTTATCAGTTATTGTGGAATGGTACACCATGTTAACAACTTGCTGCCTCTCAGTTGAGGTACAACTGTCCTCCCCATTCTCTAAAGATAGTTGGTTTTAGGTGATGGAAAAAAATGATAAGACCAGTGAACATCAGTTCCTTGCCTAACTTATTCTTCTGTAGGATGAATTTCTCATTCTGTATGATGGTCAGAACACTGTTCTATGTAGATATCATAATGGTGGATGAGGCATTAGATTAACTCATGGATAGTGAAAATTGTAGAAGCATGGTGAGCAAAGAAGGTAAATCTGTTTCCAAAATAATTAGACATTACAGAGACAACAAATCACTGCCTGCTCAATGAAAGAAGGGGCCTAGCATAATCAACATGCCACTGTGTAGCTGATTTGTCCTCTCAAGCCATAATCCCTCATTAGAAGCTCATGACAAGCAATCAAGGTTAACAACATGGTCATTCAACAAAGACCATTTCAGACTTAGGAGGAAGAAGCTGGGCTTTTGTTCATTTAGCAAGCCCTGGGGTGACTTGGAAGGGAGGCTGACTGATGTTCATAAGATAGTTCATCTTGTCCACCTGATTACTGAGAGCCTCTTCTGTATTTAGGGACTATGATGAATATTCTAGAACTATAAAAAAAAAACCAGTCTCAAAATCTGGGACCAGTTTCAGAGTTCTGTGTGCGTGTTTCTTCCTTAGATCTCTATGCTATTATACCTCCAGTCATGTTCTTTTCTAGTTTCCAATCCTCCAACCAAACCATTAGAAATTCCCTATCAGTTGGTATAGATCCAAGCCTCTGACTGTTTCTCTTTCATGGAAAAGAGACAACCAGTTTTATTACTTAAAGTTCTGCCCACTGATAAAATGTCCCTTCACCACTGTCCTTCAGAGCTATCCATGAGTGAAACTATAACACTGTAGCAATCTACTTCCAGCTGGTGACAGTAAACATATTGTGGAACAATCTGTAAAATATGCCAAATAGGGATCTTTTATTTCTTTATAATCTGGCCATAGGTAATTCTTCATCATCCCTTAGGTATACGACCCAGACAATGTGAGATACCTGTTCATGCAACCTACTTGGGCCTCCAGGATCTGTTTGAGAGCTGTCTTGTATTTACTTCCCTTTCATTATGGAATATTTGTGAAGACAACAATTTTATCTCTTGGTAGATCAGAAAAAAAATTAATGACAAGCAGCTTAGGTTGTATACCTAAGGATGTTGTATACCTAAGGCCAGGTATTCAGTCTCCACCAGAGCAAACCAAGAGGTGCTACTCAAAAGGAGCTCAGTGCTTGATGAAAGGGGCACAGATTTATTTCAAACCCTTAAAAATCTCAGTTGTGATTCCCCTATCAAGGCCTTCCATAGGAACCCTTCCAATTGCAGATTAAGTTGTTTGTTCCATAAAGGAAATAGGGGAAAGAGCCTGGGTGGATTTCAGATTTTGAAGTGGCTGCTGTTCCCCTCTCCCAGCCAGTACCAGAGACAAAGAGAGAGAGAGAGAAACAGAGAGAGAGAGAGAGGGCGCGCCAGTGAGAGAGCCTTTCTTTGGATTCTCCCCATTTTATTGTTAGAGCCTGGGGCGGGGGAATTCCTGGAGGAAAATACAGCAAGAATGCCCTTGTCACTCCCAGGAGATCCATACTCTCATGCTAGCTCACACTCTAGCAATTGCCTCCACTATTTCATCAAAATTTCTACCTTACTGTTCTTACCGGTTTATACAACCTCAAGCAGTGTCTACTCTGGGAAAGCAAATGCCCAGGTTCTCTGTCTCCCTGCAGGCAGCTATCTTCTAGGTCATTTGGTTTGAGACTTCAGTTCTCTGAAGGATTCATGAAAAGTCATTAATACATATGCTTTCCAGCTTTTTTCTTATGAGGGCAGGAGTGACATCCTTCTAGCTCTGTACATCTCCAAGTTCAAACTGGACATTCTTTGGAGACTGAAATTTGAATTTCATATGATTTTCATATGCCACAAAACATTATTCTTCTTTTGATCTTTTTATTTCTTTAAAATATAAAACCATTGTTAGCTCACAGGCTGTACGAAAGCAGGCAGCAGGCTGGATTTGGCCCACTGGTGGTAGTTTGCCAGCGTTAATCTAAGGGATTTATACTAGTTTATGGTCATGTGATATGGGAAAAGGTCTGCTAAGTGTCTTCCAAGAAAGGTTTTGGATGTGTCCTCACTCTAAGAGACACATAGAAAAGACAATCCAGATTCTTCCTTTTGATGTTGCATGACTGGATATGATACACAAAACTTGAGAAGCCACAATGTAACTGCAAGGGGACTAGGAGGCTAGTCAGGAGGCTAAGGATGGCAGAAAAGAAAGGTGACAAGATTCTGGGTTCTTGATGACATTGTTGAGCAGCTAAATTAACAATCGCTTGAGCCATCCTACCTCATAACATACTATATGATATAAAATTTTTTTAACCTTAATTATTATTATCTTAGAGTTATATTTTCTGTTAGGTGTTCTAACAAAAACAATAGGTCAGAAATTCTTGTGTTTTAGAGACAAACAAAAGAAACAGACTCTGTTTGTTTGATGAGATTTGGAGAACAAAGTGATGATTGCCAGAGGGGAGGTGGGAGGGAGGATGGGTGAAATAGATAAAGAGGATCAAGAGTACACTTATCAAAAAAAAAAAAAAAGAGTATTCATCGTGATGAGCAATGAATAATGTATAAAATTGTTGAATCACTATATTGTGCACCTGAAAATAATATAACATTGTAGTTCATTATACTTGATATAAAAATAATTAATTTTAAAAGAAAAAAGTACTTACTTCATCAAAATAATTATGTTCATTGAAAGAAACTATTTTTATTTAATTTTTAATTTTAATTCCACTTAGCTAACATACAGTATTATATTAGTTTCAGGTGTACGATATAATAATTCAACAGTTCCATACAACACCCTGTGCTCATCATGACAAGTGGATTCCTTAATCCCCATCACGTATTTACCCATCCCCCACCCTTTCCCCTCTGGTAACCATCAGATTGTTCTCTAAAATTAAGAGTCTGGGCGCGCCTGGGTGGCTCAGTGGGTTAAAGCCTCTGCCTTTGGCTCAGGTCATGATCTCAGGGTCCTGGGATTGAGTCCAGCATGGGGCTCTCTGCTTAGCGGGGAGCCTGCTTCTTCCTCTCCCTCTATCTGCCTCTCTGCCTACTTGTAATCTCTCTGTCAAATAAATAAATAACCTTTAAAAAAAAAAAAAGACTTAGAAAAAAAAAAAAAGAGTCCATTTCTTGGGGCGCCCGGGTGGCTCAGTGGGTTAAAGCCTCTGCTTTCGGTTCAGGTCATGATCTGGGGGTCCTGGGATCAAGCCCCGCATAGGGCTCTCCACTCAGTGGGGGGCCTGCTACCCCCTCTCTCTCTCTGCCTGCCTCTCTGCCTACTTGTGATCTCTCTCTGTGTGTCAAATAAATAAATAAAAATCTTTTTTAAAAGTTCTGTTTCTTGTTTTCTCTCTCTCTCTCTCTATTTTTCCCCTTACCTTATTTGTTTCTTCAATTCCATATATGAGTGAAATCCTATGGTATTTGTCTTTCTCTGACTTATTTCATTTAGGATTATACTCTCTAGCTCCATGCATGTCCTCGCAAATGGCAAGATTTCATTCTTGTTCATGGTTGGATAACATTCCAATATACATATCACATCTTCTTTATCCATTTATCAATCACTGGACGCTTCAGCTGCTTCCATATCTTGGCTATTGTAAATAATGCTGCTATAAAACATAGAGGTGTATGTACCCCTTTGAAACAGTCTTCTTGTAGTCTTTGGGTAAATACCCAGTAATGCATGTGCTGGATCACAAGATAGTTCTAATTTTAACATTATGAGGAAACTCTATACTGTTTTCCACAGTGGCTGCTCCAGCTTGCATTCCCATCAACTGTCCATGAGTGTTCCTTTTTTTCTACATCTTCCTCAACACCTGTTTCTTCCTGTGTTTTTTATTTTAACGTTCTGACAGGTGTGATGGGATATCACATTGTAGTTTTTATTTGCATTTCCCTCATGATAAGTGATGTTGAGCATCTTTGCATGTGCCTCTTGGCCATTTGTGCATCTTTGGAGAAATGTCTATTCATGACTTCTTCCAATTTTATAACTGGATTATTTGGTTTTTTGGGTGTTGTGTCAGTTCTGTATATATTTTGGATACTAACCCCTTATCAGATATGTCATGTGCAAATATCTTCTCCCATTCCATAGGTTGCCTTTTAGTTTTGTTGATTGTTTCCTTCACTGTGCAGAAACTCTTTATTTTGATGTAGTCCCGATAGTTTATTGTTGCTTTTGTTTCCCATGCCTCAGGAAACATATCTCAAAAGAATTTGCTACAAGCAATGTCAAAGAAGTTGTTGTGTGTGTTCTTCATTGGGATTCTTATGGTTTCAGGTCTCACATTTAGGTCCTTAATCCATTTTGAATTTATTTTTGCGTATGGCATAAGAAAGTGGTGGAATTTTTGTCCAGTTTTCCCAATACAATTTTTTGAAGAGATGTTCTTTTTTCCATTGAATATTCTTTCCCGCTTTGTCAAAGATTAATTGACCATACGGTTGTGGATTCATTTCTGGTTTTTCTATTCTGTTCCATCAATCTATGTGTTTACTTTTGTGCCAGTACCATAATGTTTTGATTACTACAACTTTGTAATAGAACTTGAAGTACAGAATTGTGATGCCTCTAGCTTTGCTTTTCTTTTTGAAGATTGCTTTGCCTATTCGGGGTCTTTCGTGGTT
Source organism: Nasua narica (assembly GCA_028533885.1). NCBI lineage: Eukaryota > Metazoa > Chordata > Mammalia > Carnivora > Procyonidae > Nasua > Nasua narica. The sequence goes on from JAPYYJ010003940.1 coordinate 9,848, forward strand.
CCATACAAAGTTTAGGTTCTAGCTCTGTAAAAAAATTGTCTCTCTCTGACAAATAAATAAACAAAATATTTTAGAAATATATCTTCTGGAGGTTTATCACAAATGATAAAGGAGAAATAGCAACCAACTCCACAGAAATACAGTCATAAGAGAATACTATGAGCAATTACATGCCAACAAATGGGGCAATCTGGATAAAATGGGTAAATTCCTAGAAACATATAAAATACCAAAATTGAAACAGGAAGAAATAGAAAACTTGAAAAGACCAATAACCAACAAAGAAATTGAATCAGTAATCAAAAATCTCCCAAAAAACAAAAGTCCAGGGCCAGATGGCTTCACAAAGCAATTCTACCACTTAAAAAAGAATACCTATTCTTCTCATGCTGTTGCAAAAGTAGAAATGGAAGGAAAACGTCCAAATTCATTCTATGAGGGCAGTACCCTGATTCAAAAACCAAAGACTCTGCTAAAAAAGAGAACCAGAGGCCTACATCTTTGATGAACACCGATAGAAAAATTCTCGATAAAAACTAGCAAATCTTTTTGCTTTTGTTTCTTTTGCCTTTGGAGACATGTCCTGAAAGAAGTTGCTGTGGCTGATGTCGAAGAGGTTACTGCCTATGTTCTTCTCTCTAGGGTTTTGATAGATTCCTGCCTCACGTTGAGGTCTTTTATCCATTTCGAGTTTACCTTCGTGTATGGTGTAAGAGAATGGTCACGTTTCATTCTTCTACATATAGCTGTCCAATTTTCCCAGCTCCATTTAGTGAAGAGACTGTCCTATTTCCATTGGATATTTTTGGCTGTTTTGTCAAAGAAGTTGTGGGTCCATCTCTGGGCTCTCTATTCTATTCCACTGGTCTATGTGTCTGTTTTTGTGCCAGTACCATGCTGTCTTAGTGATTACCACTTTGTAGTAAAGTTTGAAATCAGGCAATGTGATGCCCCCAGCTTTGTTTTTCTTTTTCAACATTTCCTTAGCAATTCGAGGTCTTTTCTGGTTCCATACAAATTTTAGGATTGTTTGTTCCAGCTCTTTGAAAAAAACTGGTGGAATTTTGATCGGGATGGTATTGAAAGTATAGATTGCTCTGGGCAGTATAGACATTTTATCAATGTTT
>JAPYYJ010003941.1:0-10973 GCA_028533885.1 Nasua narica
CCCGATGTGGGGCTCGATCCCAGGACCCCGAGATCATGACCTGAGCCGAAGGCAGAGGCCTTAACCCACTGAACCACTCAGGCGCCCCTTTCCTTTACTTTCTTAAGGTAGAAGCCTAATCACTCATATACAATCTTTCTTCTCTCTTTTTTTTTAATATTTTTTTTTATTTATTTTTATTTGAGATAGAGACAGTGAGAGAGAGCATGAGAGGGGAGAAGGCCAGAGGGAGAAGCAGACTCCCCATGGAGCTGGGAGCCTGATGCAGGACTCGATCCCAGGACTCTGGGATCATGACCTGAGCCAAAGGCAGTTGCTCAACCAACTGAGCCACCCAGGCGCCCCCAATCTTTCTTCTCTTTTAATATGAACAGTTAATGCTATAAATTTCCTTCTAAGGACTGTTTGGCTGCATTCTACAATTTTGATATGTGGTGTTTTCATTTCTGTTGTTCAAAATAACTTCTATTTTCACTTGTGACTTCCTCCTTGACTCATGGGTTATTTACCGATTTACAAATTTAGGTGATTTTCAATAAAATTGTTTTCAATTTTGTGGTTTGGTTCTGTGTGGTCAGAGATACCTTGTTTTATTTCAGTTCTTTTAAATTTCTGAGATTTGTTGTATTACCCATAATATAGTCTTGATGAATGTTCCATGTGAACTTCAAAATAAATTTAATTAGGTCAGGCTGGTTGAGAGTATTCAGGTCTTCTATATCCTTACCGATTTCCTGTCTACTGGCTTCTACTGATTACTAACAGAGAAGTGTTTTGAATTTTCCAATTATAATTGTGGGACTGTCTATTTCTCCTTTTATTTTTATCGGTTTTTACTTAATATATTTTGCTTAATGTATCTGAAACTCTTTTGTTAGATGTATACACATAACAAACTATCTTCTTGGTGAATTTTTTAACGTCCTTCTTTAACCTTGGTAATATTTCTTGCTTGGAATTTTATTTTGTATGATAGTAATATGGCCACTCTGGCTTCCTGTTTGCATAGTATATTTTTCCATTTTTTAAAACCTATTTAATGTAAGTTTCTTGTGGACAGCATATAAATTGGATCCGTTTTTTAAAATTAATTAATTTATTTGAGAGAAAGAGAATGAGCAGGGAGAGGGACACAGGTGGAAGGAAAAGCAGACTCCCTGCTGAGCAGGGAGCCTAACATGGGGTCAGTCTCAGGACTCTGGGATCATGACTCAAGCTGAAGGCAGATACTTAACTGATTGAGCCACCCAGGTGCCCCTGTCACCAGTTCTTTTACAGAACAAAGATTAAACTGTCAGGAGAAAGAGGATAATTGGGTGAAATTATGTGATGTAATTGAGGTGCTATCACTACATCAGCAATCATTATATGAATACATCAAATAACCACGATGTGTGCCTTAAATTTACATGCCAAATATATTTCAATATTTCTTTTTTTTAAAGATTTTATTTATTTATTTGACAGAGAGAGAGAGAATACAAGCAGGGGGAGGGGGCAGAGGGTGAGGGAGAAGTGGCCTACCTGCTGCGGGACTTGATCCCAGGACTCTGGGATCATGACCTGAACCAAAGGCAGTTGCTTAACCAACTCAGCCACCTGGGTGCCCTATTTCAATTTTTCTAAAAAAGCAATGAATACCATGGATTGGATGAGGTCTTTAATGGAGACAAAGTTGTGGGGAATGAGTAGGGGCAAGAAAGGAGAGCTTAGACTGAACACCAAGAAACATCAACATTCAAGAAGAAGAAACAGAGGGGCACCTGGGTGGCTCAGTGCGTTAAAGTCTCTGCTTTCAGCTCGGGTCATGATCACAAGGTCCTGGGATCAAGCCCTGCATCAAGTCCCACATTGGGCTCTCTGCTCAGCGGGGAGTCTGCTTCCCCCCCCCTCTCTCTGCCTGCCTCTCTGCCTACTTGTGATCTCCCTCTCTCTCTGTCAAATAAATGAATAAAATCTTAAAAAAAAAAAGAAGAAGAAAAGAAACAGAAAAAGTTCCAAATGAATAGAGATCAGCGGTAAGCCCTGGATAGCTTAGAATCACAGAAGTCAAGAGAGAACACATGTCAGTTATAGCTGAATAAAGTTGGGGAAAAAAGTGGTGGGGAATGTTGTTAGGAAGGAGGCATGGTCACCACTGTCAAGTTCTGTTGAGAGGCCAAGCTAAACAAGGAATGAACACAATCCACTGGATTTGGGTGACATAAATGGTTAGTAACTTCAGTGAGAGCAGTTGCAACTGAATAGTAGGGAAAGAAACCACACTACAGCGAGTACAGGAGCAAGGATGTGATGAGAAAATGTACAAAACCTTTTTGAGAAATTTGGGTATAAGAAAAAAATAAGGAAGAAAGGAAGGGAATAAGGAGAGAAGGAAGGAAAGGAGGGGGCAGTGGTTAATGGAAACACAAAATCATATTTAAAGTGTATGGTAAAAAAAAAATAAAGTGTATGGTGGGCATGAAAAAAATCTGTGCCTTTAAAAAGAGACTGGAGCGGGGTGCCTGGGTGGCTCAGTCAGTAAAACGTCCGACTCTTGATTTTAGCTTAGATCATGATCTTAGGGTTGTGAGATTGAGCCCCCTCATTGGCACAGAGCCTGCTTTAGATTCTCTCTCTCCCTCTGCCCCTCCTCCCCTGCCCCACACTCTCTTGCTTTTTCTAAAAAAAAAAAGAAAGAAAGAAAGAAAAGAAAAGGGGGGAACAGAGAACTATTTAAAAAGTCAGAGAGTGGTTATTTCTGGGTGATTATTAGAAGTGATTGGGGGAGGGCTTTATACTTTTTCAAAACTGCCCAATCTCAACTTTTCATCTTTCCACTCTTCCTCAGATATTTTATTCTCATCCTGCTGGCTTCTCCTCTTTCCTTACTTGTCTGCTCAGTTTTCCATTCTCTGAGGTAGACCATCCTCCATCGTCCTCTTCTTGTGCCTTGTATAAGCCATTCTCCTGCCTCTATTAGTCCCTGAAACTCCCTCTGCCATTGCCAGGAGGTGCTTTCTGAAAACTTGCTAAAAACATGTTTAATAGGATCACTTTAATTCTCTTTTCCTCTTGCCAACTCAGCTGTTTTGTTTTGTTTTTTTTTCCTCTCAACACAGAGAACACAAACACTTGTACTTTTTTTTTTTTTTTACTTGTACTTTTTATTTATTTCAGATTCCGAATCTATACCTGAAACTAAAGAATGCTTTCCAAAGCAGGGAGTTTATGAAGAAGTGTCGTCTGAAAGAGAGCTGATAATGGAGAGACTTAAGAAGGATGAGTCCTGGGATTCCACACTGATAGAAGCCTGGCAATGTGAAGACACATTAGAAAGGCAGCAAGGAAATCAGAAGAAAGATCTAAGGAAAGTCATAATTAAACGCAAGAAAAACCCTGTGGAAGATTGTAATGAAAGTGGGGAAAGTTCAAGCCCAGTTCAACATCACAACATTTACTCAGTGAAAAAGCCTTGGAAGTGCAATGAATGTGGGAAGGCCTTTAGTTACTACTCAGCCTTTATCCTCCATCAGAGAATTCATACTGGAGAGAAGCCTTTTGTATGTAACGAGTGTGGAAAGGCCTTCAGTCGGAGCTCATCACTTATTCAGCATCAGAGGATTCATACTGGAGAGAAACCCTATGAGTGTAATGAATGTGGGAAGGCTTTTAGTCATCGGTCAGCCCTCATCCAACATCATATCATTCATACTGGAGAAAAACCCTATGAATGCAATGAATGTGGGAAGGCCTTCAACCAAAGCACATACCTTATTCAACATCACAGAATCCATACTGGAGAGAAACCCTATAAATGCAAGGAATGTGGGAAAGCTTTCAATGATACCTCATCCCTTATTAAACATCAGAGGGTTCATACTGGAGAAAAACCCTATGGATGTACAGTGTGTGGGAAAGCCTTCAGTGACAGATCAGGTCTCACTCAACATCAGAGAACTCATACAGGGGAAAAGCCATATGAATGCAGTGAATGTGGGAAAGCCTTCAGTTACTGTTCAGCTCTTATTCAACACCAAGGAACCCATACTGGGGAGAAACCTTACAAATGTAACGAATGTGGGAAAGCCTTCAGTGACCGCTCAGCTCTTGTAAGACATCAGAGAATTCATACTGGAGAGAAACCTTACAAATGCAAAGAATGCAAGAAAGCCTTCAGCCAGAGCTCATCTCTTACAAAGCATCTGAGAACTCATACTGGAGAGAAACCGTATAAATGCAATTATTGTGACAAAGCTTTCAGCCAGAGTTCATCTCTTATTCAACACCAGAAAACCCATACAGGAGAAAAACACTACAAGTGTAAGAAATGTGAGAAAACCTTTAACGTGCGTTCAGCGTTTCATCAACACAAAGAAATTCATGATGAATAGAATGCAGTAAATTCATGAAATAACTATGTAGTCTTGGGGCACCCTGGTGGCTTAGTTGGTAGAGCATGCAACTCTTGATCTGTGGGTTGTGAGTTCAAGTCCCATGTTGGGCATAGGTTTTACTTGAGAAAAAAAAAAAGGAAAAAATTATGTATTCTCTCCTAATTGTGTAGACCTGTTCTAAGTATTACAGGGTATACTACAAAAACATGAGGCTGTGTCATGCAAAAAAATAGCTCTCTTCCTTGAAAGGTTTTTAGGTAGGGGAAGAGGACAAGAGGTATAGTAACAAACCCCAAAAAGCTGAAGCAGTGAAGAGAAATCCTAGGAAGCACAGAAGGAGGAAGTCTAGTTTAGTCAGAGAAACAGACTCAGAAGCTAAGTATCTGATATTATAGAAAAACTAATCAGAGGAGAGGACTGACCAGTACTTGAGGCTGATAGCTCTCTAAATAGTAGTTTCAGCCTGAAACCAAATGGGGAGGATCAGGATCCCAAAGAGGAAAATCACCAGAAAGTTTCTCTAGAGAAATAAAGAGGAAAAAAAAACATCGAAGTCCAAGAAATCCTCATTTTCTGTCCCTACACTCCATGTGTTCACTTGCACATTTGTAAACATTACACTAGTGTTTGTTAGCCCTGGATGTACATTGAAATCATCTGAGAAGCTTTAAAAAAAAAAAAAAAAACCTGGTTCCCAGTCCCAGAGATTAGATTAAATCTGGACTAGGGGATAGCCTGGGCATCAGGAATTTAAAAACTCCTCAGGTAGTTCCAATATGCAACCATGATTAAGAACCACTGAATTAGGCTCTTCCTGCAAAGGATCAACTCAACAAGGTAGGAGGAGTACAGGCAGCTTGAAAGGATAATAATCTACATCAGCTCTCAAGAGCTCTTTGTGTCCTTGCCTCTGCCTTTTCTTTCTCTTGCTTATTATATAATATCATTTTTTTAACCTGATTTTGGATCCTTTTCTTTAGACCTTTTTTTGTTTTCTCTGACTTTGTGTGAATTGAGCTGCCTGATACTAACTTCTGCTCTGGCCCTCACCCTTTAAGCCTGGTTACAGCTTTCTCAACCACTTCTGCCTATGAGGAGCATATATTGTGCGTGCTGCCCGTGGTCCAGTGGTGGCAAATATTAACCATAAGAAACAAGAGGAGGATCTACACACCAGAAATCAGGAGTGGAGACAGGGTGACTAGGAGCAAACCTCAAAGAGCGGAACTTTTTTTTTTTTTTTAAGATTTTATTTCTTTATTTGAGAGAGAGAGTGAGAGAGAGAGAACAAGCACTGGTTGGGGAAGGAGCAGAGGGAGAAGAAGCAGGAGACTCCTAGCTGAGCAGGGAGCCCTATGCAGGGCTTGATCCTACCGGGATCATAACCTGAGCCAAAGGCAGACACTCAACTGACTGAGCCACCCAGGTGCCCCCAAAAAGTTAAACTTTTGACTCCAACTGTATTGTTGGTATCTTAAGGATTTCCTGAAATTTTAATAAAATTTAGTTGTGTGCATGAATTAATACTGAACTTCAGGGGATGTAGGTAGGAGAAAGGGTCAATAAAAAAGTTTCTACATTTAATATGATGAATAATAATGCTAAGGAGATTATAAGAAATTACAGATGATACTGGATCCCTAATGAATACTCATTAAATGATAATGCAAGTAGAGGAACTAAATTACATGTTAAAAAAATATTTAATCCAAAAGAAGACAGGAAAGGAGAAAGAGAGGCACAGATGGGACAAATCCTAAACAGCAAAATGGTAGACTTGAGTTCAACCACATGAGTAATTACATTAAGTGTAAAAGAAACACTCCAAATAAAACTCAAAAGATTATGAGACTGAATAAAGATGTATGACCCAACTATATGTAAAAGAGGCACATGTTAAATACAGAAACACAGGTTGAAAGTTCAAAAGATAAAGATGCACAGTGAAAATACTAATCTTAAGAAAGCTGGAGTGGACATATATCAGATAAAATAGAATTCAAGAAGAATATCATCATAGATACAGAGGGACATTTTGTAATGATAAAATGGTCAATTCATTAAGGTTAGGAATTCTTATAATGTGTAACTGGGTTACAAATAGGATATATGTGAATATTATAAATAAGATTTATAATTTTAAGTTATTAATATATTGTGTGCCTTACATCAGGGCCTCCAAAATCACAAGGTTAAAAACTGACCAAACTAAATTTTCACAAAGAACAATCCACAATTTTATAATTAGAAATGTTAACACTCCAGGGGTGCCTGGCTGGCTCAGTTGGTTGAGCATCTGACTCTTGATTTTGGCTCATGTCATGATCTCAGGGGTCATGAGATTGAGCCCTGTGTCAGGCTCCATGTTCAGCAGGGAATCTCCTTGAGGATTCTCTCCCTCTGCCCCACCCCCACCACAGGCTTGTGCTCCCACGTGCTCTCTCTCTAAAATAAATGTATGAGTCTTTAAAAAAAATTTAATAACCCATTCTCAGCAGTTGATAGAATATCTACCCAAAATATTAAAGATCTAGAAGAGCTAACAACACAGTCTACCATCTTGAATTGATGGCCCATATAGAATACTTTATAGAATGCACATGGAACATGTGACAACTTCAGAGTGCACATTCCCTTCAAGTCACATGGAATGTTCACCAAGGTAGATTATATACTGGGCCTTAAAGCAAGGCTCAGTAAATTCAAAGAACTAAAAATATTTTCTACTCTATTTAATGACAGTAGAGATCAATAAAATAAGATAGAAATCCTCAAATATTTGGAAGTTAAATGCCATTCCTCTAATTAAACCAAGTCAAAAAAAATTTTAAAAGATTTTACTTATTTACTTATTAGACAGAGAGAGAGAGAATGAGCAATGAGCATTCTCCCAATGAGAATGAGTGGTGAGGGGCAGAGGGAGAGAGAGGGAGGGAAGCAGGCTCCCCACAGAGCAGAAAGCTGGTTCAGGGCTCCATCCCAGGACCCAGACAGAGACCATGACCTGAGCTGAAGGCAGATGCTTAACTGACTGAGCCACCCAGGCACCCCCAAGTCAAAAATATTAAAGGAAAATAGGTTGAAATAATATATATTATTCTCTCTGACTGTAGTAAGATTAATCTAGATACCACTAACAGGCAATGGGGGAAGAAGCCTCAACTTCGCCTCAACTTCCTAGAAGTTAAGAAAAACACCATTAAATAACCAAAGAGAAAAGAAAAAAATAGAAAATGAAAAACATTTTTTTTGACTGAATAATAATGAAGAGGCAACATATCCAAACTTGTGGCTACAACTAAAACAATGTATAGGGAGAGATCTATTGCATTAAATTACCTAACATTAGAAAAGAAGGCTGAAAATCCATCATCCCAATTTCCATTGAAAGACTAAAAGTGGAAGGAAATTAAACACAAAGTAAAAGGAAGTACATAACAAAGAGCAGAAATTGGACACCTGGAGGGCTCAGTTCATTAACCATGTGCCTTCCACTCAGGTCAGGATCCCAAGGTCCTGGAATTGAGCCCTGAGTCAGGCTCCGTGCTCAGAGGAGAGTCTGCCTCTCTCTCTGACCCTCCCTCACTGCTCATGTTCTTTTTCTCTCTCTCTCTCTCTCAAAAAAAAAAAAAAAAGAATAAAAAATCTTAAAAAAATACAGAGCAGAAATTTTAAAATACAAAGCAGATATACAATATGAAACATCATCAAAGGCAAAAGTTGGTACTTTCTGTATGGCTGCTTTTACACAACAAAGCAAAACAACAAAACTGAAAGAATATGCAAGAAAATTACATGTTGGGGTTGGAGGGAATGAAGTGAATGGAGCAGGGTAGAGTGCCGCCCTTCACTGTATTTTGTTTTGACTTGAGCCGATCAAAATTTTTTTGAGATTTTACTTATCTCAAAAAGAGAGAGAGAGAGAGAGCATGAGCAGGGGGGGGAGGACCAGAGGGAGAGGGAGAGGGAAAGAATCTCAAACACATTCCACATGGAGTACAGAGCCACATGGGGCTTGATCCCAGGATTCTATGAGATCATGACCTGAGCCAAAACCAAGAGGCAGACGCCTAACCAACTGAGCCACTCAGGCTCAAAAAATTTAATACCCATCCCATGCTATTCCAAGCCATATCGGATACAGAGGCAAAAAGAAACATATGTACCCCTATATACACGTATCAAAATATCTTACCATGTTTTGAACCAAATTGGGAAAGTTAATACAAAGTCCATAATTTAAAATAATGACTATGGGGCGGGCCCCTGGCTGGCTCAGTCAGTAGAACATGTGACTCTTGATTTCTGGTCTTGTAAGTTCAATCCCCTTGTTCAGCATAAGGCTTATTTAAAAAAAAAAAAAAATTAAAGGGACACCTGGGTAGCTCAGTTGGTTAAGTGTCTGCCTTCGGCTCAGGCTGTGATCCCCGAGTCCTGTAATCAAGTCCCTCATCAGGCTCTTTGCTCAGCAGGGAGCCTGCTTCTCCCTCTGCCTACCTCTCTATCTCTCTCTGACAAATAAAAAAAAAATCTTTAGAAAAAAATAAATAAAATTTAAAAAAATCACTACATACAAAGTCCACATTGCCCCGTCTGTTTGTGCACCATTATCAACCTGTACAAAATAGGATGTGAAGGCTTCGTGGCTCAGGAATCAGGAGCTGATTGGAAATAACTTCCCAGGTGGCTCAGTGGGTTAAGGCCTCTGCCTTTGGCTCAGGTCATCCTCCCAGGGTCCTGAGATCGAGCCCCTCATCGGGCTCTCTGCTCAGTGAGGAGGCTGCTTCCCACCCACTGCCTCTCTGTGTACTTGTGATCTCTCTCTCTGTCAAATAAATAAATAAAATCTGAAAGAAAGAAAGAAAGAAAGAGAAAGAAAGAAAAAGAGAAAGAAAGAAAGAACTTCCCAGGGCACAATAACCCTAGGTTATAAAACAAGCAAACAATAGCTTGATTTATTTAAAATTTTGATATTTTGTTTTTCATCAAGTTTTTGCATTAATTTTTTAAAAGATTTTTTTAGAGATTTATTTATTTGAGAGAGAGGGATAAAGAGGAGGGGCAGAGAGAATCCCAAGAAGACTCTAAGCTCAGCACGGAGCCTGACGGGGGTGGGGGGAGGTCAATCCCATAATGGCAAGATCACGACTTGAGCTGAAACCAAGAGTCTGCCACTCAACAGACTGTGCTACCCAGGCACCCCTTTTTAAAAGATTTTTTAAGTAATCTCTACACCAATGTGGGGCCTGAATTCACAACCCTGACATCAAGAGTCACATGCTCTACTGACTGAGCCAGCCAAGAGCTACCGCATTAATTTTGATTTAGAAAATATTGCATTAAAACATTTATCTTGATTACTGAATTATTTGGTGCCTTCTTAAGTTTTGCACCTGTGGTGAATGTGTCACTTGCCTCACCCCAATCCCGGCCCTAAACACATTATATGGGATCATTCGGAGGTGGGAGAACTGAAATGGAGGTGATTCAGTGATTTTCAACATGCCCAAGGAAAGCAAAGACTCTTTGTGGACATCTTTATTTAAAAACTCATTAAAAAACTGTAAAGATATTGGTAGATTTTAGAGAATTCTAAAACTTCATTTGTACTTTTTAAATTCAGAATCACAGCCTGGAGTTACTAGCCAGTTTGTCTTCATCTTTGCAACAGGAAATCAACAAAGACATTCATTTGTTACCAATCTCACTCTAAGATTTTCCATTTGGGGATCTCGAAGCTTCATCTCAGGGGCCCTTCAGGGAACCATATGTCTCCTGACAGGGCCTAAAAACCCCGTATCCAACTACAGCTGCCGAGCTCACCCTCGTCTCCCTCCTCTGATTGGAGATCTCAGTTGGTGCTGTCCATGCCCATGGCGAGATTTCTGGGACTATACACCTTTCCCCAGGTGAGTGATCTGAAGCTCATTTTCATTTTATCACTCTTTACCCACCAACTTGACCAGTTGCAGTTTTCTCCTTGCAGTTTCAACCCAAAGTCACAGCGCAGCCCCACTCAAAATGTAAACGAGTACACAGGCATTCCTCCTGAATTTTCCTGTGACCCACTTTCCTACTTCACAGAGTTGTTATGTGGACGCTGTACATTAATTCATGTAAAGCACATGGAATAGTCCCGGGAATACAGGGAAATCCTCAGTACGTTCCAAGATATTATGTATTAGTTTTGGTCACTAATAAAATTTTAGTAAAAAGATATGAATGATTTTAAGGGAGTACCACCACTGGCAAAGAAGTAAAATTCATCATTCAGATAGCCAGACAAATGGTTGGTGATAACTTTTGTTCATAGTTTCAAGGAAGAAATGAAAAATTTTTGAGAGTCATGGGAATGAACCAAGAGCCATGGGAAAACACTAAAAAGAACTTCAAGGAAATAATCAAACTATTCTACAAGAAAACAAAATATAGACGAATAGGAAGATGTTCAAGCCAGCAAGAGCCTAGAATCTTCATGTTTTTGCTGAAAGGAGCTGAGTAGTGAATCACTTAAATGATTTAATCTGAGTCTAATCCTCCTTGAGAATGATATTACTGCATATACTTCTCATGTATACATATTTGCTGTGTACAGGT
>JAPYYJ010003942.1:0-10972 GCA_028533885.1 Nasua narica
TGATTGAATATATGATTTACAAATATTTTTTCAGATTCTGTGGCTTTTCCTTTTTTGTCAACTGTGTTCTTTGATGCACAAAATTTTCTAACTTTGATGAAGTTCAATTTATATTCTTTTTCTTTTCTCAAATATACTTTTGATATTATATGTAAAAAAATCACTGCCAAATCTAAGGTTAGGAAGATAGATTTACTCCTTTCTTCTCTGCTAGGAATTTTATAGTTTTAAACACTCTTATATTTAAGAGTCTTCCAATCATTTTGCATTAATTCTTGTATATTGAGTGAGATAAAGTTCCAACATCCTCCTTTTATACTTGAATATCCAGTTGTCTCAACAAATTTGTCAAAAGTCTATTTTTTTCCCACTGAATGGTCCTGACAGACTTGCTGAAAAACAGATGTATAGGTAATTTGTAAAGTCTCAATTCTATTCCATGATCTATACGAATGTGATCTCATTTATACCTTTATTTATAGAGTATCCTTAGGCCAATACCACATTATTTTGATTACTGTAGCTTTGTAGTTTTGAGATTAGGAAATATAAATACTGCAACTTTGCCCTTCTTTTTCAATATTGTTTTGACTGTGGAGGGTGCTCTGCAAATCCGTATGAACTTCAGGATTGGCTTTTCCCATTGCTGCAAAAAAGGGCTCTTGGAATTTTGATAGAAATTGCACTGGATCTGTAAATTGCCTTGGGGAGTACTGCCATTTTAATGGTAGTGTCTTTGTTTGTTTGTTTGTTTTAAGATGTATTTATTTATTTGAGAGAGAGGGAGAGAGAAAAAGGAAGGGAGAGGCAGAGGGAGAAAATCTCAAGCACACTCCCGGCTGAGCAAAAGCCTGATTCGGGGCTCAGTCTCATGACCCTGAGATCATGACCTTAGCCGAAATCAAGTCAGATGCTCAACCGACTGAGCCACCCAGGCTCCCCATCAGTATTAAGCCTTCTAACCCATGGACACAGATGAGTTTCAGTTTGCTTAGGTCTTCTCAAATTTCTTTCAGCAGCATTTTGTGGTTTTCAGTTCACAAGTCTTGTACCTTGTACCTTAACTGAAAAGTTAAGTGTATTCTGAACTGTTTTATTCTTTTTAATGCTGTTATAAAAATGCAATTGCTTTTTTAACTTCCCTTTAGATTTTTCATTGCTAGTATATAGAAATACAGCTGATTTTTGTGTGATCTAGTGTCTTACAACTTGCTGAATTCATCTATTAACTCTAACAGTTTTTATAAGGATGTTGTAGGATTTTATATAAGATTTTGTCATATGTGAATATGGATTGTTTTATTTCTTTTTTTATATTTGGATGTCTTTTATTCCTTTTATTTTTCTTAATTGTTCTGGATAGAATATAAAATTTTGAATATAAGTGGCACAAGTAGGCATCCTTGTCTTGTTCCTGATACTAGCAGGAAAGATTTCAGTTTTTCATCATTGAGGATGATGTTAGCCGTGGGGTTTTTCATAAACGCCCATTGTCATTTTGAGAATGTCCATTCTATTCCTGGTCCGTTGAGTGTTTTTATGATGAAAGGGTATTGGATTTTGTCAAATGCTTTTTCTCCATCAATTGAGGTGTTTGTGGGTTCTTTTTTTCTTTGTTCTATTAATGTTGTGTTTTGAATTGATTGATTTTCTTATGTTGAACCACCCTTGTATTTCTGGGATAAATCCCACTTGATCATTATGTATAGTATGTTCAATACGCCACTAGGTTCAGTTTGCTAGCATTTTTTCCAGGAGTTTTTAGTCTATATTCATTGGGGATGTTGGTCTATCATCTTCATTTTCTTTCTTTTTTTTTTTTTTTTAAGACTTTATTTATTTATTTATTTGAGAGAGAGAGAGAGAGAGAACACAAGCGTGGTGTAGGGCAGAGGGAGAAGCAGACTCCCCACTGATCAAATGTGGGATTCGATCCTGGGACTTCAGGATCATGACCTGAGCCAAAGGCAGACACTTCGACTGAGCCACCCAGGTGCCCCTATTATTTTCATTTTCTTGTAATGTCTTTGTCTGACTTTGGTATCAGGGTAATGCTGGCCTCATAGAAGCAGCTAAGAAATGTTCCTTTCTCTACTATTTTTTTAAAATATTTGGGAAAAGCTTAGGTTTAATTTTTTTAATATTTGGTAGTAGTCACTATCCTGGGCTTCTCTTCTTTGGCAGGTTTTTGATTACTGATTTAATCTCTTTACTTATTATAGGTCATTGAGATTTTCCATTTCTTCTTCAGTCAGTTTGATAGTGTGTTGTTTCTAGGAATTCGTTCATGGTTATCTCATTTGTGATGTACAAGTTTTCGTGTTATTGTTTTATGATCCCTTTTATTTCTACAAAGTTGATACTTTCATTACTTATTTCAGTAACTTGTTCTCTTTTCTTAGTTTTTCAATTTTGTTGATCTTTTCAAAGAACTAATTTTTAATCTATCCGTTTTAATACTCTCTATTTCATTTATCTCCACAGTTACAATTTTCTCTCTGAGGACTGCTTTCACTGCAACGCATAAGTTTTGGTATGTGGTATTTTTGTTTTCATTTGTCTCGAAGTATTTTCTTATTTTCTCTTGCAATTTCTTCTTAGATCTATTGGTGGTTTAAGAGTGTGTTGTTTAATTTTCACAAATTTGTGCATTTTTCAGTTTATTTCTATTATCAATTTCTTGTTTCATTCCACAGTGGTCCAAGAAGATACTTTGTATAATTTTAATCTTTTAAATGTTATATAGTTGTTTGTGGCCTAACATATAGCCATCCTGGAGAATGTTCCATGAGTACTTGAGAAGAATGTGTATTCTGCCATTGTTGGGTAGTATGTTCCATAGAATGTGGAGCCTGGTTGGGGCTGGATCTCACAACCCTGAGATCATGACCTGAGCTGAAACTAAGAGTCTGCCGCTCTCGACCAACTTAGCCACCCAGGCGCCCTTGCTTAGTGACTTTTCTAAATGAGTCTTTGTAAAGACTGTATTTGTTGTTACTCGAGGTTACTGATGTCTCTATTTCATTAGCTTCGTCATTAGACAGATTTCTTTAAAAGCCTAGAGCCAAAGGAAAAAAAAATCCAGAGTTTGCAGGTTGGTTTTTGTTGGGACACTCTTTCCGCATTTACCGAGGCTGTTAACAAATCTGTCTTAACCTTCATTTCCCACTTATCCAGAAGCTAATGGTCGGCCAGAGGGGAAAGGTCAGGGTCTTCTCAGTGTTTTCTGAACATCTACCTAGCCCCGGGCATGAGCATGGCCTTGTAGATTCCGTGGGATACACGGGAGCTTTTAAAGCCCTTGTTTCCCCCATGGTGTCCGCAGTGTCGCCTTCCTAGCCTTTTCCTTCCCCGGTTTTGGGGTCTGCTTCTTGCCCTTTGGTGGGTGGCTTCTGCTAGTGTATTTGTGTTTGAATGCACTGGATAAATACTGCCTAGGAAACCATCCAGCCCTGAGAAAGCTCCAAGGTAGGAAAACAAAGGTTATCTCCAACATCCACCCCAACCCCCACTGACCAGCCTCCCCAGGGCCGAGCCTCCTGGAGTCATAGACAGATCAAAACCCACAAACACTCCTCTGATAACAAGGCCCACACTGCTCCCACTGGTCTTAGCAAAGCTGCATTATGGATTCCTGGTCGCTGCCATGCTGAGGCAGGGATCATCACGGGCAGGTAAGGAAAAATGCCACCCTTATCGCTCGTTGAATTTCAGTAGCTTTTTCCTTCTTTAATCATTCCCCAGGTGTAAGTTTTTAAATTACAGTCCAGAGATCCAAAGAGCTAATTCTGACAGGTTTTGCTAGCTTGATCATTGCTTTAGTGGGGGGTCGGGATGGGGGGAGGTAGTTTTGGAATTCTCTAGACTACCATTTTCAGTCATTTAATAATGTTTCAGGCTAAACCTTTCTACCACTGTTACTCGTGGCATATTTAATGGCACAGTTTATGCTGATCCCAGAGAGGATCTTTGCACTGAAAGTCCAAGACCTTGCTACACCTGTGAATCAGATTTTCTTCACGTATTTTCTTTTTAAATTTTTTTTAATTCAAATTCAATTTAGTTCACATATAGTGTATTATTAGTTTCAGTGGAATTTAGTGATTCATTAGTTGCATATAACACCCAGTGCTCATCACAAGTGCCCTCATTAGTGCCCATCACCCAGTTACCCCATCCCCCCACCGACCTCCCCTCCAGCAACCTTCAGTTTATCTCTTATAGTTAAGCGTCTCTTAGTGCTTGCTTCCCTCTGTTTTTATCTTATTTTATTTTTTCTTCCCTTCCCCTATGTTCATCTGTTTTGTTTCTTAAATTCCACATATGAGTGAAATCCTATGGTATTTGTTTTTCTCCGACTGGCTTATTTTACTTAGCATAATTCCCTCTAGTTCCATCCACATGGTTGCAAATAGTAAGATTTAATTTTTTTGATGGCCAAGTAACATCCCATTGTGTATATATACCACATCTTCTTTATCTATTCATCTGTCAATGGACATCTGGGTTCCTTCCATATTTTGATTATTGTGGACATTGCTGTTATAAATATTGGGGTGGATGTGCCTCTTTGAATCACTATGTTTGTATCTTCGGATAAATACCTAGTAGTGCAATCGCAGGGTCATAGGGTAGTTCTATATTTAACTTTTTGAGGAACCTTCATACTGTTTTCCAGAGTAGCTATACCAGCTTGCATTGTCACCAACAGTGTAGGAGGGTTCCCCTTTCTCCACATCCTCGCCAACATATGGCACATCCTTGCCAACATATGGTGTTTCCTGACTTGTTAATTTTAACCATTCTGACTGGTATGAGGTGGTATCCCATTATGGGATATTTTGATTTGTATTTCCCTGATGCCAAGTGATGTTGAACATTTTTTCATGTGTCTGTTAGCCATCTCTATGGAGAAATGTCTATTCATGGCTTCTGTCCATTTTTCTACTGGATTTTTTGGTTTTTGGATGTTGGGTTTGATAATTTCTCTTTAGATTTTGGATACTAACCCTTTATCTGATATCTTTACATATTTTCTTGAAGGGCATTGAAGTAGGGTCTAGTCCATATTTTTTATGGAATAAAAAATACAGAAAAAATTTTATGGCCATCCTTGATTGCCTCAAAATAAAATCTATTTATTTATTGACCATGTTTTAAAGACTTAGGCCTTCTTTTTTTCTAATAAATTTTAGGACCTGGTTCTTTAAAATAATATCATCTGTGAACAACAAACTGGAGACTAATACTGTTTAATTATGTTCTATCTCTCAGAACAGACTCAAGAATAACTGTTGGGAATGGGAACTTGGCTTTTCATAGTTATCAGATTATTTCGGTACCTTTTGGCTGACTTGTGACGTCACAGCCTTGCCCCACAATCCATGATTCTATAATCTTATTACCAGGCACTCTGGTAAAATGAAAGCAGGGTCTGTGAAATCCCAGCATCTTCTTTCATGCAAATTACATATCCTAGCTGCCTTTTACTTGGAGTTATGCTACAAGACAGTGGTGCATGCAGATCAGCTAATGTTAAATGGCATGACTTAAATTAATTATTCTAAGGTTCACATATTAATTGTGATAGTTTTTCCCTTATTTTTACATGACCAACATTATGTAAACCAATCATTGGGCTATGCCCTTCCACGGTTTAGCAATAGCAAATATGTTGCAACAAGTAGAGAATTTTACACCCAATGAAACTTTGAATCTATCTAGTCCTACCATATACCCAATGCAGTGATCCGCTCAATGCTGTTACTGATAGGGACACCCAGTGTTAGCTTAAACATTTCCAGAAACATTGCTTAATTTCTGCAAGGCATGTCATTCCATTTCTAAACACTTGCAATTCTCAAAAACTTTCTAATACTGATTTAAAATGAATTTGATTCCACCCATGGCCCTAGTTTTGTTAAAATAAATTAGACTCTTCCTTCACTTGATAGGCTTCCAAATAACCTTTCTTTCCAATTCTGTTCTTTGGTAGTTTCTTCACACTTTCCTAATATGACTTGGATACGGTGCTAAAAATCACTTCTCTATTCTTTCTCTTTTAGATAGCTTCAGTCTGACAAATTAACATTTCTCTTAAAATACTGAATAAAATTTCCTAGATAGTTAAATGAACAGACCAATGAATTGGACGAATGAAAATAATATTAGTACCACTGCTTCCCCTATTCTAAACCAATTCTGATCATATCAGTAACATAGTTTTCATTTACTTGCATTAATTTTTGGCATTGTGTCCTTAAAGATAAAGAAGCTAAAGTTGTTTCTTTTATGTTGTATGGTGTAGAAACGTAAGAACTCGGCTGCTCTAAGAACTTAGGAAGATTTAAAGCTTTTTTTTTTTTTTTAAGATTTTACTTAGTTATTTGACAGAGAGAGAGACCACAAGTAGGCAGAGAGGCAGGCAGAGAGAGAGGGCGAAGCGGGCTCCCCGCTGACCAGAGAGCCCGATGCGGGGCTCGATCCCAGGACCCTGCGATCATGACCTGAGCCGAAGGCAGAGGCTTTAACCCACTGAGCCACCCAGGCGCCCCCAGAGTTTTTCACACAGAAACAATTTATCTATTCGTTGTGTCTGTCTAGCGCTCTTTCAATGCACCATCAACTTCGCTTCTTTCATGTGGCATCTAACACATGCATATATATAATCCACAAAAATAACAGATATTGTGTGAGGATATTGGTTAAAATATTTTACCTTTGACAGACTCAGTGCTTATGCAAGCTCACAGATGATATTTCATTGCAATGGAGGAACAAGATCAGTCTGCAGGATGAGACACTAGGGCCTATTGGAAATCCCTGGAGGCAGGACCCCTGAGTTTCATTTCCATTAAGGACCACAAAGTTTTAAGAATTTGATGTATTTTCAGGGGAGGGTAAAATAAGGAACATTACCCTGGCCTGAGAGCAAATATTTGTATTTAGAGCAGAGGAGTGGTTATAAACTTACGTTTTGCTTATTTTAGTGCATTATTGTTTGTGCTTTTGAGGGATTGATCTCTATTCCTGGCTTTGATCTTACTGCATTACTTCAGTAGATTTAAATTGTCTGAGTTCTTTTAATTTGCAATCAAAGTGTCTTTCTTTACTTATTTATATCCCACTTTATTCCCCAAGCGATTCAAGGCAGCTTACGGAAATACCTATAAGACCGATATAAAATATCAAAATAGCTGAGTGCATCTGAGCAAAGAGAATGTAGGGTTACAAAAACGAGAACAATCCGGACGTGACACGGTACTCCCAAGACGCACCGGCGAACCTCAGCCTCCCACGTCGAAGGGAGCCATTTTTAACGTCAGTCTCTCTAGAAGCCAAAATGGCAGTGTGACTTCAAATTTCCTAAGACGTAAAACACATTAATCGCTCAGAAGAAAAGAATGAAAATTTCTCAAAGCAGAGAAAGATTCTCCTTTGGAACACTTCTTCAGTAAAAAGGAGTCCACTTGTGTATTCCTCAGTCTAGTCACTTGCATTGAGGAAATTGAAAGCCACACAATCTTTGCACCTACTGAGTTGGATATCCTTCTGTGTATTTTTTTAGAAGATGCGGTAAGGATGCCTGTGGTGCATACCCCAGGTCTGCACCCTATTGAGTCCCAGTATGGAAGCTTTCACTTAAACCGAAAACCCTGGGTCCATCTGAAATTAGCCTCCACTGGTCCAGGAATCTGTAGAAAACATACTTCTCTTATTTGTGTGTACCTTTGATGTATGTGGCTTTCATGTTCAATTACTGTGTTAAACACAGTGGTCTTCCTTTCCAGGGCTTTGTGTAGCAAAAGTTGACTTTCATCCTTCAGTTAAATCTAATTAAGAAAACCAACCGAAGGAACTTCCCATAAAAGTGAGATGTTATTATGTGCTAATGAAAGGCAGATTGTCTCCTTGTTACCCTAGTCATAAACACCAGGCTGCCTTGCCATCAAAGGGTCTTAATTATCTGTCCCCGGAACACTCCCATAATTATGGTGTGCTATTATCAGGTGTCAATGAATGCCCAAACATGCAGTGTGTACGCAGAGAACATTCTGCGGAATAGTTGATGTGATGGTCTTTGTTAAGCTTATCCAACTTGAAAACCCTAAATTGCTCTACTTGTTTAGAGCAAAACTGTTTATTGTGTCACCTCCATGTGGAAGGGTCTTTGCTTTTTTTATGTATCTAAGATATTCTTAGAAAAAGTGTTTTGGAGGGAGGAGTAAGTGCCCAGGGAGTTCTGCTTACTGTGCCCACTGCCGGAGGGTCTCGATGAGACCAGCAAGTGGGTCTGCTTCTCTCTGCACCAATGTTAATGACATCAGGCTTGCCCTCCTTCACCCTACCTCTCTCACCAGATGCCTGGCAGTAGAGTCTTTTTTCCCAGGGTCCCTCCTGCCTAGACAACCTACCCCAAACCAATGATGTCAGACCTTGGTGGTATTTCTTTATGATGAGTCGGCTGGCTCTTGGGGCCATGGCATGGCATCTGAAACACTAAGGATAGAATTTTCCTTTCTCTTGATCACTGTTTGTGGGTGTGTGGGTCTGTGTGCACATCTATGGGTGTGTATATCTGTGTGTGTGTCTGTGTTTTGCATCACAAAGCTTTTCCTTTGTCTTATAAACCAGTGCCCTGGGCTTTAATAGGAGTTGCCTTCTCGGCTGGGTCACAGCTGTGCCCAAACAGCAAGAGAAGGCAGTGGTCCCTAAGTAGGTTCAAAATTAGTTAAAAAGAGACCCCTCCAAACCCTCCTCACCTTTTGCAATAGCACGAGCTGGGGCAGATTTCACCAGAAACAACCAAAGTCCCACAAGATAAGCGCTATTTTTTTTTTAACTGTGGCATCCAAAACTTCCCTGGAGTTGCTTCCAATCCAGGAGCAATCCAAATTAGACTCTTTCTTTCTTCGATTCCCTTCTCCCCATCAAAGTGTTTCCTTGGTTCCTCCTCATACAATGATACTACCCACATATCAATAACCAATCATTTAAAAGCCAATCATTCAAAGGAATAATCTTCAAATGTGAAAAATACCAGAGGTACCAGAATATGTGTTTCTCTCTAATTCTTATATTATTTCTCAGCCTTTCCGGCCAACTTTTCAGTAGTTGAGACGTAACCCGTAACCTGCTGATGAAGCATTCAGGTGATAGGAACCGACTCCCTGGCTGCTCAGAGGTCCACATCTACATCCAAGTTCAGCTGAGGTTCATGGGCAAGTAGCTCACTCAGTTATCAGTGTGCCCTCTTCCTTAGGATCTCATCTCCCCATCTTTTTCCTGAGCTGTTTGAAATTACACCATGCCCATCCTTCCCTACACTCCCCCGCCCCATCCCCCTAAAGGCTCTTACTTCCATACTTATAATTTTTGAAAATGTTATTTAGTATCTGTTGGGTTTGCTACAGAGTGAGCACCTCCAAGGAAGGAAAGGTGCTGACTTTCCCATGCTATGTCCACATCCTGGACCTCAGTTCTTTCCAAACATGTTCTAGAAGAGTAAGTGAACACTGAAAGCACGGTCTGGTTTCCCCACCAACCATAAAGCCTGGCTTCATTAAAAACTGTCCGGGGAACAATTTAAAGTCACACAATGTTACCAAACTTGAACATAAACAGATTTCATCATGGCAATAAAATTAGCAGAACTCTAGCTTCAAAATAAGATCTTTTGATTACATTCAGAATGTTCAGTTCTGTATAAAAGATACAGACTTTTCCCCCAAGATGAATGTTATTCTAATTGTCTACCTAAAACTATTGTCAGGAACAAACTTAACTGTGAGTTTTCCTCTATGTAAAGACACCCAGTGCTTGCCTGATAAGACACAGAAATGGGACCCTTTATTCTAGAGGCACAAAAAGAATCTTGTCTGGGTAAATTACACACAGATAGTCCCAGCAACAAGTGTGAAGATCTATGTTTTTTCTGTTTCATGCCTGGCGAGCCAGGCAGCCGAAGCTGGTCTCTGGGCGCCAAGAGCACCAACTCGGCCGACCTTGACCTTGACCAGGACCCAGTCCAAGGCAGGGAGTTGCCTCTACTGTAAGATCTTCTAACAACATTAAAAGTCTTGACACATGAACAAAGGAGAAGTTACTAACTTTATCCACTTTTGTAAATTGGTATTTTAAAAAAGGAAGAAATAGAAGATTATAATTCAGCAAGAGGGTTGATTCGAGAACTGATTTTGAATATCAAAAACTTACATGGTAGTTTAAACTGTAAGTTGCCTGCTGGTGGATGCTTACGTAAACCATAGGGCCAGCCTTGGACTAAAAAGTCAAAAGCATAAAATTCAAGTTCTACAGTGATAAGTGAGACAGCTTCTAAACAGTGACTCTGGAAATGAAGTTCTAGCAGAGCCACGAGATTATTTGTTCAGGTGGATTGCTGCTGTCTCTTCCCATGGCGCCGAAGCAGGGTTTTCCCCATCGGTCTACAGGACCAGCGCTGACCGTTGGCAAATGGAAAAAGATGGAGCAAACCACAGCTAATGTAGAACCGCCTTCCAGATCCACCCGCAAACACCCTGCATCCTCATAGCCGTCTGTCTGTGAGTGTGGGCTCCCAGCCTTAAACGCAGAACCTTCCAGGCAGAAATTGCCAGTCCCTTTGTCTTTCTGTCCCCGGGACACTACTCGGTGGGTAAAGAAGCAAGCCAAGGCAATGAGGAGCCACACAGGGAGTGTCCTTCAAAGGTAACGAGGCCAGTGGGGAGAACAGAAGTGAGCTGGGGCTGTGTGCCAGGTCACCAGAAGACTCCAGGGGCAAGCCTGTGTGAACACTGTGGAGATGTGTGCTATGACCCCGAAGGAGAAACTGAAAACGTGAGCTCGTGTGACAAGAGAGACTGGCAACATGAGAAATAGAAGCCTGCTTTCTTTCTTTCTCCTTCCTTCTTCCTTCCTCCCTTCCTCCCTCCCTCCCTTCCTTCCTTCCTTCCTTCCTTCCTTCCTTCCTTCC
>JAPYYJ010003943.1:0-10971 GCA_028533885.1 Nasua narica
GGAGGGAGGAGTAGGTATGATGGGCTAAGAGTGGGACGACAAATCCTAAGAAACCCTGTAGCCCATGGAAATAAGTTTGCCTTTTACTGTGAGTGAGATGTGAAGCCATCGGTGGGTTGAGCAGCAAGATTTCTTTGGCATCGTGTTGAGAAAAGGTTGAAGAGAGGGAGGGCATCAGTTGGGAGACAGACTTGGAAGCTGCTCGAAGAATCCAGGTGGGTGTTGACAGTGGTTTGGGCCAAGGTGGCAGTAGTAGAAGAGGTGTGAAGTGTGTGGGTTCTGAGTAGACACCGAACCGATGGAAGAGTTGTTTGAGGTCAGAGAATTGCTTAATGGACCATTGCTTGGACAGGAGACAAATGAGCAGAGTCAGAAATGACTCTAGGAGTTTTATGTTATTTTACTTTATTTTATTATTTTTTTCAGCAGGTTCCATGCACAGTGTAGAGCTTGAACTCATGACCCCGAGGTCAAGAGTTGCACAGTCCACTGGCTAACCCAGCCAGGTGCCTCGATGCCAGGGGTTTTAACCTGAGCAATAGGAGGGATGGAATTGTCCCCACGGAGTGTGAAACCCTGTGTTAAGAAAGGATTTGGGAGGGCGCCTGGGTGGCTCAGTTGGTTGAGCAACTGCCTTGGGCTCAGGTCATGATCCTTGAGTTCCTGGATCGAGTCCCGCATCGGGCTCCTGGCTCTGCGGGGAGTCTGCTTCTTCCTCTAACCTTCTCTCCTCTCATGCTCTCTCTCACTTTCTCTGTCTCTCAAATAAATAAATAAAATCTTTAAAAAAAAAAGAAAGAAAGGATTTGGGAGCAGGGAAATCTTGAGGATCACTTTAGGACAGGCTGGGACTTGGATGTCTATTAGATAGACAAGTGGAAATGTCAAATAGGCAGATAGATAGAAGAGGTCAGGGATCATGGAAAAGTCTGTAGCTGGAGATGTAAATGCAGGGCTTGTCAACATACGGATGGTTTTTAAAGCCACAGAACTGGAGAGGATAGTGAAGATAATTAAAGTAAATGGAATATAAATGCTCAAAGGATTGGTCCTGGAAACGGGGCTCCTATAGCCAACAGCACAGCCAGATGCTACATGACTCCCTTGGGAGCATTTCCCTTGACCAGAAAGAGAGGAGCAGGGGTGGTGTAGGTGCAGGAAAGCTAAGAGTGCGGTGACCTGACAGCCAAACGAAGCAAGGGCTTCAAGGAAGGAGAATCAACCGTGCCAAATGCTGCTCAGGTTTCTCAGAAGCTGACGACTGAGCAACCACTGTTGGCTTTATCATACAGAAGAAATAGGACGTGGCCATTTCCCTGGGAGTAATTCAGAGTCTAGCACACTCCTGCAGGTCAGGTTTTATAACACAACTATAGGCAAAGTGTCAGAAAGTACAGAATGGGTAGGTAACAACTCTGACGGAGGGCAGTGGGAAAGAGTACAGGGAAAATGTGATATAACCACATAAGTGTTGATATGAAAAAGTGTTAAAAGCTAAGGCAAATATTTAAAGATATTAATGCAGCAAGTGACCAAGAATAAATTATTTTTGTTCAGTGGAGGAGCCTTATCTTAGTGAGACTTGGTCTGGAAGATGTTCCTTTCCTGTGATAGCTAGGGCTGACCTCCCACTCTTATTAATACTATTTTGGGTGCTCCTGAAGGCGTTTCAGGTAAACAGATAAACATCATCTTGGAAGCACCTGACAAAAGGCATACGGCAGAAGTAGCTTTAGAAAGATTGGCGTTATATTGATGCATGCATAGTCAACTAGAGACAGGCATGTCTGAAACAGTGTGAATACGGTTGATGCGAGATTTGCTTGAGGGTCTGGACTTTGAGCAGAAGCGTAAAACTCTGTGAAATCAGTTTAGCAGTCCATATACTGAAAAGAGTTCATTCTACCATATTTGTAAGAGAAGAGAAAAAAGCTTAGGACAATTAACTAAAATAACTTTTCTGCATGTAGTGAAATAAGACATCTATAGTGTCCAGGGTAAAATAATCACTGGATACAATGTATCTATTACTCGTAGTTTAGGTATGTCTAATGCAATTCTTTAGTAAGCTATGACCATTCACTCATGGTGTTTGATTAGCCATTCTCAGCTATTATTTTTCTTGTCTTCATAAATTCCTGAGTAAAGAATGCTTGAGGTTTGGTTATTGATTGGTTGGACTTCCTCTGGTTTTGACATTAAGATTTTGTCAGTCACTGTAAGTAAACTGAATAAGACATACCCAGCAAATACTATTTACTTGTTTTTGTTTTTGTGGTTTTGATTGCACTGTGGCGTCAAGGGCATTTGAATTGCATTTTGAAGGATATTTGTATTTTTCAGCGAAGGGATAAAGTCTGTTCTAGAAAGAAGCCTAGGTATTAAGGCATGGTGTCATTAGAATGGTTCTTCGAGCATGGTAGGTAGTGTTGTAGTGTGATTGCAGGATAGGATGCTTGCATATGGGAGGTAGGAATTAATGCTCTGCCCCTAAGAGCACTTTTCATAATATGCTGGAGAATTTGGACATTGAATTGAAGTTTTCTTACAGGGGTTTACTTAGTGTACAATGAACCAGACATATTGAGAGTATACAATCTGATATATTATGGCATATGTAGACACTGATGAGACCATCACAGTAATAAAGATAATGAACCATCATCACCAAACATTTCCTCATGTCCCTTTTGTAGTTCTTCCTTCTCGCAATGCCCACGTCCCCACTGATTTGCTTCTGTCACTATTGATTTACATGCAATTTTAGAAATACACCATAAAGGGGATCATAAAGTACTTCTTGATTTGGCTTCTTTCATTCAACATAATTAGGCTGAGATTCATCCATGTATTTTAATATATCCATAGTTCATCCTTTTTATTACTGAGTAGTATTATAATGTGTACATATACCACAATTTGTTTATGTATTCAGCTGTGGGTGGAAATATGGGTTGTTTCCAGTTTTGAGCTGCGATAAAACCGTAATAAACATACATGTACAGGGAACCCTGGTTGGCTCAGTCTGTAGAGCGTGCAACTCTTGACGTTGGAGTTGTAGGTTCGAGCCTCATGTGGGGTATAGAGATTACTTAAAAAAAAAATCTTAAAAAAAACCCATTCGTGTACAAATGTATTGTTATATGCTTTCATTTCTCTTGGGCATACCTGGGAGAGGGAAGTTTGGGGCACATGGTGTCGATTTACAATATTAGGAAACTGCCAACCTGTTGCCCAAAGTAACTGTACCACTTCACATTTCCAACAGCAGCTCAATTTTGCTCCACATCGTTATCAACATTTGGTTTTAACTGGTCACTTAATGTGAGCCATTCACATACATATTTAGTGGTATCTCATTGTGATTTTAATTTGGATTTCCTTAATAACTAACGCTGTCGAATAGCTTTTCAGGTGCCTATTTGTCTCCCATACATCTTCTTTGGTAAAGTTTTTTGCCCATTATTTTAATCGGGTTGTTTGTTTTAAAATTGGCGGGTTTTGAGAGTCCATTATGTAGTCTGGATATATTCCTTTATTGGATGTGATTTATTTTTAGTTCAATTCTACTGTGATCGGAGAACACATTTTGTAAGGCTTGAAATCCTTTAGAGTTGTTGGCATTTCTTTTATGGAACATTTTCTTAAAGGTTCAATGTGTACGTGAAGAGATATGTATTCTACATTTTGTGTGGAGTAGTCAAGCTAGTTGATAGAGTTGGTTAATGCCTCTGTATCCTTTTCAATTTACTGTCTCTGGTTCTACCAGCTATCAAGGGAGGGTGATTGAGATATCCAACTATAATTATGGATTTTTCTATCTCTTTTCAGATTTATCATGAGCTTTTGCCTCATGAATTTTGAAGTTCTCTTATTAAGTACACAAACATTTACTCTTTTTATGTTCTCTTGATGCACCGACCTCTATCTTTTAAAGTGATCTTTTTAGCCCTAGTAATATTCTTTGCTCTGAAAGATACTTTGTCTGGCTATATTAACTGTAGCTTACTTTGGATTAGTGTTAGTTTACTGTCTATTTTTCCATCTTTTACTTTTAACTCTTTGTGTTTTTATACTTAAAGTTGGATTACTTGTTGGTAGCATATGAGTTATTTGTTGGCAGAAAGTCGGGTCTTATTTTTTATCCAATCTTAAATCCTCTTTTAATTACAATATGTATACCCTTTACATTTCACGTGACTGTTGATATCTCTTTCCTATTTTGTCCTATGTGTTCTCTGTTCAATTTTTCATTTTTTTATATCTTTTGAATTTACTCAATATTTTTTAATGGTTCTATTTTATGCACTCTTTTGGCTTAAAAGCTATAATTCTTTGCTGTGTGATACTAGTGGTTCCTTTAAGATTTTTAGTGTATGACATTAGCTTGCAACAGTCTACCGATATTATACACCACTTTATAGTATAAAATATAATATATACATATATGAACTTATATATAAGGTAATAAGAATATGTTTCTGCTTATCTTCTTTGTCTTTTTTTGTTGTTCTACATTTTACTTCTGACGAGTGCTACAAATCCCATAGTATGTTGCTATTTTTGCCTTAAACAATCAATTACCATTTAAAGAGATCTAATTAGTAAGATAAAAGTCTTTTGCATTTACCCATTGCAGTTACCATTGTCTGTGCTCTTTATTTCTTCCTTCAAATTTGTAGCTTCTGTCATTTTCCTTTCTTCTATAGGACTTCCTTCAGTATATATTATGATGCAGGTCTGCTGATAGTGAATTCTTTTAGCTCTCCATGGTCTAAAAAATGTCTTATTATGCCTTTGCTTTTGAATGTTAATTTTTGTTGAATTTAGAATGCTGATTGGTGATTTTTTTTTCAGTGCTTTTAAGATTTTGCTTTATTGTCTCTAGTTTACCTTGTTTCCAATGAGAAATCTGCTATCATTTATTTCTTTGTTCCATTATATGTAATTAGACTCTTTTTTTAGCTGATATTTGGATTTACTTTTGATCACTTCTTTAAAGTAATTTTTTAAAGCAACTATAGTTTCCTTCATTTTTTGGAAGGACAGTTAGGAGGTCCTTCCTCCTAGTTGAGGAAGGTTGAGTTGAGATTCTTAGAGGTGTTCATATTTTGAGCTGCTCATGAAAGAGCTATAGACTTCCTCAATTTTTTTCCTGCCCTCTCTCAACCTCTTGGGACTATAATTAAATATATATTTGGCCATTGAAGACCTTAGAATTATTACAATCTATAAAATATTTTTAAAAGTGGTAGGTTTTAGTATGTTAACAATTTTGGTAACATTTTGGACCATGACTGATAAAAGGGAGAAATTAATGATTGAAGAGACTAATTGGGAAATATCATAATAGCATTGCTGAAAAAATCCTGAGGCCCTAAATTTGAGCAGTGGAAAAAAGTAGAATCAATGGAATTATAGGTACGATGCAGAATTCACTGTTTGGATATTTGGACAGTGTTAATGAGGCACAGAGCAAAATCCAGAAAGTTTGACTTGCCTCTAGTTTGGACATTTGAGGGCTATTTATTCAAGTAAGTAACGTATACAAAACCATTAGCAATGAGGGTGTAAGAAAGATGATGATTCTAGATGTTCATTCCAATGTCATGCAAGATACTCGGGTTGAAATGCATATTTGCCAGTTGATATGCTTGGCAAGAGAGTTTGATGAGGAGACAGCAGCAGAGAGCAAATTATTCTCTTATATTGGAAACAAGATAAACCATTGTAAGTGGGAAATTATAATACTGCTCTGTTAAAATAGAGTACACAGGGTACCTCAGTGGCTCAGTGAGTTGTGCAAACAACCCTTGATTTTGGCTCAGGTCATGATTTCAGGATCATAGAACTCTATGCTCTGTGCAGAGTCTGCTTGTCCCTCTCCCTTCCCCTACTTGTGTACTTTCTCTCTCTCTCCCTTTCAAACAAATAAATAAAATCTTTAAAAAAGGGGGGGCACGTGAGAAAAAGAAAGATTGCTAGAACACACTGGTATATGGGCAGGAGTTAAAAGTAGGGCAGCCACTGAAGGAGACTGAGACTTACCACGGTAGAATGAGAAAATAGTCTCATATCATCTCATGTCAATTTACCAGGATGGAGAAGTAGGATGGGGTCTGCGGAAATGCTGAAATTGGCAACAGGTCACTGTTAATCTTGCAAGCAGAAGTTTTAGTAACATGGTTGGAGTTTGAGTGATCTTTTATTTTTTTTTTTTTTAAGATTTTACTTACTTGACAGAGAGAAAGAGATCACAAGTAGGCAGAGAGGCAGGCAGGGAGAGAGGAGGAAGCAGGCTCCCTGCGAGGCTCGATCACAGGACCCTGAGATCATGACCTGAGCCGAAGGCAGAGGCTTTAACCCACTGAGCCACCCAGGTGCCCCGAGTTTGAGTCATCTTATTGTAGCTAGAAGGATACATGGAAAGCTAAGGAAATAAGGACGGGAGAAAGTTTTTGAGCCACATGGTTAGGAGAAGAAGAAAGATAGTAAGGAAGAAGGTTTAAATTTAGGATAGAGGAAGTAAGGGTGTGATTTGGGTAAGGACAAGATAAAACATAGGTAAATGAGAGAACAAAGATGTTAGAAATGAGAATGGAAGGAACTATCCCTCATTGAGCAGTGACTAAGAGACAGAGACAATTGATGTCTTGGAGAATTCTGAATTTGAGAGAAAAATCAGAGGAAGAAGATCAAAATTTATTAGGGTCTGTACGTTGCTAGTTGCTTGACACATATTATAGGATTTATAATGTGTGTAATCATCACTCTATAAGGTAATGCTTATTACCTCCACTTTACAACCGAGAAAAAAGAGACTCAGACAAATTTAATAACCCATTGTGTCATGGTTAATAAATGGTGGAACCGGGAATCATACTCAGGTATATCTAAAGCAGGTATTTCTAACATTCTTTTTCATCCACCAAGCCAAGTTGGAGAAGGCTTTGAGTTTGAAAGGGGATACTTTTTTTCATCTTTGACACAAGGAAAGGAAGTAAATATAAGCAAATACGGAGATCTTTGTATCTGGAGGCAGAGGGAAATGAAAAAGTTCATATCTGTTGGTTCTATTTTATCTGCAGATGAATGTCCCTGCAGGTGTATACCTGGGGACTTGGAGTGAGTGACAAAGATTTAGATCCTTTGGGGCACCTGGTTGGCTCAGTCAGTAGCACATGCAACTCTTGATCTCCGGGTTGTAAGTTCAAACCCCATGTTGGGTGTAGAGATTACGTAAAAATAAAATCTTAAAAAAAAATAAATTTAGATCATTTATTATGGGAAACAGAAAAGATGACAGACAAGAAATAACAAGAAACTATGTTTGTTCAATTTCTAAATATATTTAGGAGAATTTCTTTCAAGTTTCATCTGTATTTCTATTATTAGAAAATGAAGCATATGAAGTTCTTAGTAAGAAATTAACACTTCTATCATTAGAAAAATAGATGTAAACCATAATTTGTTATAATTTTGGCTCAGTGCTTCATTTTAGGGTATGAACTATTTTCAATTTATTAGAACTACCCTGGAAATCATTAAATTTATTGTACTTTTAAAGTTACAAATATTCTAAAGAAAAACAGATAACATACCTATTTGGGATTCGCTATAACAATATTTTTATCAAATTCAATAGCTTTTTTCCCTCAAAATGCCTTTTGGATTATAAATAAATAAATTATGATACAAAAAACACTAACCTTTTTTGAAGTCACTTGAAATAAAACAATTGGCTTGAAAAGATGGAGGTGATATTTCTCCTCTATTCAACGATAGTGATAAAGGAGAGTGTTTTAATCAAATGGTTTAAATAAATATTTTAAATAAATCGAGACAGAATAATTTCCACTTACTTGGATAAAAATAAATCTATCCATAAATGAAGTGGTTCCAAAAAGGTATGAGAAAAATTCATGATGATTCTTCGGTGTGTGTTATAAAACCAAATGATAAACCAAGTGTCGAAGTGTTTACTAAGTGAATAGAATGAAAGGAATTACTAATGTTTTGTGAATCGTGTTGGGGAAGGAAAAGGGAAATGGGCATATAAGGAAGGGCTTCAGGGAAGACCTAGCATTTATGTGCTGCCTTGGAGCATGGCTGGGATTAACCAGCTGTTAACAGGGAAAGAGGTTGATACAGAATGAAAAAGAAATGGGAGCAAACACCTGCTGTGTCATGGTTAGTATGTGTCCTAAAAAACTCTAGATATACCTAAAATAGATACTGTTGTTATTGTTTTATATGAAGAAACTCAGGCACAGGGAAGTTAAGTAACATGCACAGGTTTTCCTAGCTAGTATATAATGAAACTGGGATTCAAACTGTAAACATAAAAGGTGAAAGCATGAATTAACACATTCTTCCGGATTCTTCTTGGAGGGAAAGCTTCAGATAAGACATTATGTCTAAATAAAGCCACAACCTGTGAGATAGACAGGCTAGGTATCATTCTCAGATTATATAATCTCATACCAGAAACAGAATTGAAACAGGACTTCTAGCTTTAAGTTCAGTGTTCATGCCTTTCGTTTGAATGTTGACCATGTGCCGCTCAGCAATCATGTATTTGGCCAACAAATATTTACCTTCAATTTATTATGTTCCAGGTATTCTCCTAGGAAATGGGGATTCAATGAAGAATGAAGCTTCCCTTTTATTAGGGGCAATAAATAAATATATAACTAAATATAAACTACCAAAACAAAAATATATGATGGTGATACTTCCAGGAAGAAAATAAAACAAAGTAATACAGGGTGACTGGGGCAAGTTTAGACTGGATGGCCAGGACAGGCTTCTTTTAGGATGTGATGTTTGCTCTAAAAGATGAATGAGAAGAAAAGACAGGTGAGCAGAGTGGTCCAGGTAGGGAGAGCACAAATGATGTAGGGCTATATGTGGTCAAGGAGTAGAGAGCAATTCAGGGTCGTCAGAGGTAGCAAAGGGAGGGGAGGGAGAGTGGAAGGAAATAGGGGAGCAAAGTTATTCTTTTAGATTATGTAGAGTGTGGAGGCCACTGGAAAGAGTTCGAGGTTTTAAAAATGTTAGTGGGGACACTGGAAATTTACCATTTAATGGGCAGTCATAAGCCACCATTTCCAAAAGCATACATGCTGAGTTTCATGTAATCCTTGTAGACAATTTTTTTTTCATTGTGGCATTCTTTATAGACTTTTCTTCCCATAAAAGTTCTAAAACTTCCAGAGTCATTCACATATCATTATATTCAGCATACAGAACAGAACCTAAGTAACCAAATACTAGTGGGATCTCTCAGGACTGGAAAAATTCTAGCAGAGAATCCATCAGGAAAGCAAGATAGAGTAATACAGATGTGGATACTTCTGGAAACATAGCGGAATTTTAGGTTCTAATATAGTGTGTGGACGTAGATTCATAGAATCATAATGTTAGAGCCGGAATGGAGCTCAGTGATCATCTCATTTTATAAATGAAGAAATTGGAGCCCAGCCAAGTTATTCACTTGCTCAGGGTCATAAAACTCATTAAGCAGAGCCAGAATGAAATTATTCCTGTAAGTAAGATGCCGAAGAAGGGAAATAGAAAAATCTCTCCTTTATATTCATTGACTTTGCCAAAGCACTTCATTCTTGCTATAGCAATTCATTGAGGCTGAAGCCAATATTTTGTGCAACTCAATGATTGCCCCATCTACAATGCTTTTCTGTCCTTCCTCTTGCCCTAGGGAGACTGCCCATCACTTCATCTATTTATCCACTCAGAACCAGAGATACTGCTATTCTGACCTACTTGCAACATTTTTGTGTCCCACCTCACCTTCCCTCACCCACCTCTTCACTCCAGGTTTGTGTGGCCCCTATGTGTAGCAGCACCCTGAAATATTGTGCCTTAGTTCGGTCACATATTTCTTATTTTTTGCCCTGAGAATTCTCTGGGGTCTTTGCCCTTGGCCTCCATGCGCACCTTAAGGGAACCACTTGCTATTCTGAGGTAAGATAAACAGGAAAACTGAGGAAATAGGAAATAAACAGGAAAACTTAACCAATGAGGAGGGAGGTCAATGGATAAGTACACCCTGCTTCCATGACTAAGGCAACCAGTCCTGAGGACCGTATTTCATGGCTCCTCAGTGGAACTGGTCCCCCACTGCCCATAGCAGTAGCCATGTAGCCTTGAATTTGTCTTCATACCTTCTCTGTTTCATGCTTCTCAGTCCTCCACTTTTGTGGAGTAAATCCTTAGAATTACTTCCCAAAGTAAGCTATGTGAGTGCCATTCTTTGTTGGGGGAACTTACACTGTGATATTACCCATTTGTTCCAAACGGCAGTTAGATGAAAACTCAGGTGAGCGATGGGATTAAATAATTTTAAGTGATCCCTGTTATTTATTTTAATTTATAAATTAAAAATTTTAATTTATAAATCAGTAAAACCACTGCGCAGAGTATGTGATCAGTGGAGAGAAGAAAACAAGTGACATATAAATCTTGGCATCCGAACATAAATTTTTCAGAATATTAATATATTTCAATCAAACCTTCTATCCAAAGCCTATTTATTTTATATACATGTAATCACAGTTTGCTAATGTTTTTTGTTCTGTGTTTAAGCATTTACTGTATTAGTACATAGTGTTTATTAGAATAGCAATGATGATTCTATAACCAATTGGCTTGTGGTGGTCTCTCAACTATTTGGGGGATGCGAACATAAAATTTATTTTTGTTTCAATCATTGCTTTCAAATTACGTCAAATCTCTTTTCCTGGCTGCATTTCAAGTATCTGATGACGTCTAGATCCAATTGTAAATCTTCTGTCATTTTTTATCATTGAAATCCGTTCACTCATTTAACATTCCAATTTCATATCCAATTCAACGCCCTTCTCTTTCTCTTGTGAGGGCCAGCCAGCCAGAAGTGTGTGGAATGGGGTGGGGGGCTTGTCAACATCTTAGAAAGTCCCTTTCTTTTTCAGG
>JAPYYJ010003944.1:0-10967 GCA_028533885.1 Nasua narica
TGCACCAAATCACAGACAGGGTAGTTTAAAATCCTCCCATACCAATCTCCACAGGGTGCGAGTTGTAATAAAACTAATAGTAGTAAAAATAGCCGCAATTAGAGTAAAGATTTGTCTTCTCGACTAAACATAGTACCAGAAGCATCACCTGTTGCTATCATGACACAACTACACAGATAGGGATGCAGGAAGCATTGGTCCTGATTCCTAAATACACAGGAATCTGGTGGCCATGGGACATCACACAGGATTGTTTGGACACTGACCGTTTTCAAATGCACAACACCGAACCCTGCACTCTCCTTTCTGATGGAAGATAGTGGGCTAGTCCAGCACATTTCAATCCTGGGACAAGTACAGGAATCACACCTGTCCTACCTCCTGTACCGTGTAAGTGATCTGTTTGTCCTGGGATGAGCAGGGTAGTGGGGCAGCTGCCTGTGGACGCCTGGAAACCATGCTCTACACCCTTTCTCAGGTGACAGATACTGTGGGGTGACCTGCGGGAGGGAAGCTCCTGTTCTGAGTCCTCCTCCACCAGCAGGGGGCAGCAGAGCTGCAGCAGGAGCAGCAGGGCAGAGGCTGGGGCTGCCCAGGGGGAGCCTCACAGGGACACCAGGTCTGTGGGTCAATAGGATGTCTAAGGTTCAGTCCTCAGAGACTGTGGGGATGATCCATCCTATCTCCTCAGGCTGCAAGGACCATGTTCTGAGGGTCAGCCCCACAATGTCACCCAGGACACTGATGGGATTCCTGACACAGTGAACACCTCACCTGGGAGATTCAGGACCCCTCTCTGTCCACCAGTGTCCACAGGGACTGACTCCTCTGTTCTGGGCACATCCAGAGACACCCTGATGACTCACACACTGCCTCTCTTTTCCCACCTCCACCCCAACACAGATCTGGGGCCACAGCTCCTTTGTTCAACAGCATCTCAGGAGGCAGGAGGCAGAGCACTCGGGGACCCTGGTCCCTGGAAGGAGCATCCACAGCCTCTTTGTGAGACTGTCTCCTGAGTGACGTGATTCTCATGGCTACAGGGACCGTGGCTCAGCCCCTAGAGCTCACACCATATGTGATCATGTGGATCCTCACAAGACCACAAACCTTGAAGTAGTTTCTCATGGTTTCGGGCCCTTTACACATCTTCCTATGAAACATTGATGTAAAAATTAAAAGGAATGAAATGGTTGACAATGCCAATGGCTGGTCTGATGTTGGATGGGGGCTGTCATAGAGACAATAGCACCATGTATAAATAGACTAGAAATCCTGATCAATCTCCAACAGCAGGTACTTGTTTAACAAGTACCCATCTTTGTAAATGATGAATAAACCTCAGAATGAGAGTTTCCCATTCTGATGACACAGCAAGGATAGGACCACTGTGTTTCTGGGGGATACAGAGGGGACCTGAAGCAGGAGGAAGAAAGTAAGAAAGCCACAAGACCACCTTTCCCTGAATCAGGGATTGTCTGCATGTCCAGAAGGACAAGATCAGCCCCATGGCCCGGCTCTTGTGAGGCTCTGAGCCAGCCCTGGACAGTCCTCAGGCAGAAGGGATCCCAGCAGGAGCCTTAGGTCATAGGACAGACTCCTGCTGTCTGGGAGACTTGAGGCAGGCCTCTGGGGAGAATCAGACACTCTAGGAGAGGAAAGCACGTGACCGAGGCCCCTCCCCTGGTGTCCAGATAGCACAGAATAAAGCAACTGGAAGGGAGCACCTGGGTGGCTCAGCGGGTTAAGCCTCTGCCTTTGGCTCAGGTCATGATCTCTGGGTCCTGGGGATTGAGCCACACATCATGCTCTCTGTTCAGCAGGAAGCCTGCTTCCCCTCTTCCTCTCCCTGCCTCTCTGCCTACTTATGATCTCTCTCTGTCAAACAAAAAATAAAATCTTAAAAAAAAAAAAAAGCAACTGGAAGGAGCCCAGCCAGGCTGCTGCTGCAGGAAATAAGACTTCTTATGGGTAACTGCATTAGTTTGCTAGGGCTGGGATAACAGAGCACCACATATACGGGGAAGGACCTGACAATTGAAATGTATTGTTTCATGGATCTGGAGGTCAGCAGTCTGAGATCAAGGCACCAGCAGATCTGCTGCTATTTTGTAGGCTGTGGAGGAGAAGCTGTTTCATGCCTCTCTCTTCCGGCTCCTAGTGGTTTTCTGGCAAGCTTGGGCATTCCTGGGCTAGTAAATTCCTTCTCTAGCATCATATGGTGGTTTCCCTTGTCAGAGTCTCCAAGTTTTTCCTTTTATAAGGAAACCAATGCAGTTGGATTAGGGGCCCAGCCTACTCCAGTGCAACCTCATCTTAATTTAACAAATTACATCTGCAATGATTCTGTACTGAAATTAGGTCCCAGTGAGAGATACTGGAGGTTAGAATTCAAACATACATTGGGAGCTGTGAGACATAATTCAACCCACATGTGTCTCTGCCAAGGTTGGGCACTCCCTCCCCTGCAGTTTGCATGGGTACCACAAAGCTCTGAGAGATCAGATGGGGCATAACTAACCAACAGAAGAAGCCCTGACTGTCTCCTAATTGACTCATCTGTATGTCTGGGCATCCAGTGTCCATCCTTGCCCTCTGATTATCACCACAGTGAGCAAATGTCTGGCCTCTATGTTCTCAAATGTAGGTCATAAATGAGACAAGGATCTCATCATCATCAGGAGGTGGGGTACAGTGCCAGCGCCTTCCTGATGGAGTTCCCCCAGGACACCAAGATCTGCTTCTCCTACATCTGCATGTGTAGGGTCTCCTGAGCCCATCTTAGCTCTGCTTTGGACAGGGCATGTCTAGAGCCTGTTAAATCCCCAATGTGCAAAAAAAAAAAAAAAAAAAAAAATCCCCAATGTCCTTCTCTGACCCCTAGAGGGATCAGTGTGAGGAGCCCTGGTCTCTCTCTGCCACAGCTTCTTTTCCCTCAGTGCCACCAGCCCAGCCCTGAAGCCCATTAGCCCTCCCCTGCCCACCCAGGCCTCCATGCTCCCCTCTGTGGTCGGGTTGGAGGACACACACTGACTCTTAACCTGTGTAGTTCAGGTTTGCAGTTTCTACAGAACTAGGTTCTCCCTCCCAGAACTAGAAGGTCCCAGGTAGGGCCAACTCTAGTGAGATGATGGGGATGACATGACACATATCACAGTCTGGACAAGCAGGAAGTAGTTCTGCTCTAGTTCTGCTGGGAAATCCCATGATGTCTCTGTTGGAGAACCAGGGCCATATCCCTGGGCCCATGACCCAGTCAGCAGGACAGCAGCCTGAAAGGATGTACCTGTTTTGACCTGTGCAAGGGGTAGTCCCTATGAGGGCCTGTGTGTGTGTGTGTGTGTGTGTGTGTGTGTGTGAGAGAGAGAGAGAGAGAGAGAGAGAGAGAGATTTTAGTGTTTCCAGGAAACTGCTAATTTTAAAAGTCCCAAATCCAAGACTTGTTATGTTCCCATAATTTTTCACCATCCTCTAAACTCCAGTGACTTTTCTTTATATCAGGTATAAGGATAAAAGATATTAAAATGAGCAGGAGGAATAAATATTTATGTGTGCTTACTACATATGAAGCACAATACCAGGCACTTCTCATTTATTAAACTGTTTATTCACAAATACTCTACAAAAAAGCATTCTGATTGTCACCTCATTTCACAGATGCAGAAGCTGATACATGTAGGATGTATAACTCGCCTGAGGTTGAAGATAGAAAGTGGCCAGACCAGCAGCAAACCAAGGTCTTCTAACGCTAGAATCCCTTGTCTTCACCACCAACCTATGGCCTCTTGTGTTTTTAGATTAAGACACTGCCTCTTCTTATTGCTCTAGAAGGTTCTGCCTCCTTTTTCAAAAGCAAGTGACTTCAAAAGCAGCCTGTCCAATAGAAATAAAATTCAAGGGGCACCTGGGTGGCTCAGTGGGTTAAACCCTCTGCATTTACATGGTGCCAGTAACATGCTGTCTTGGTAATCACAACTTTGTAGTAAAGCTGGAAGTCAGGCAATGTGATGCCCCCAGCTTTGTTTTTCTTTTTCAACATTTCCTTAGCAATTTGGGGTCTTTTCTGGTTCCATACAAATTTTAGGATTCTTTGTTTGAGCCCTTTGAAAAACATCAATGGAATTTTAATCAGGGTGGCATTGAAAGTATAGCTTTCTCTGGGCAGTATAGACATTTTTTTAAAGATTTTATTTATTCATTTAACAGAGAGAGAACACAAGCAGGCAGAGAGGCAGGCAGAAGCAGAGAGAGGAGCAGGCTCCCTTCGGAGCAAGAGACTCGATCCCAAGATGCCGGGATCATGACCTGGCCAAAGGCAGTTGCCCAACCAACTGAGCCACCCAGGCGTCCTGGCAGTATAGACATTTTAACAATGTGTATTCTTCAGATCCATGAGCATGGAATGCTTTTCCAACTTTTTGTATCTTCTTCAATTTCTTTCATGAGTGTTCTGTAGTTCCTCGAGTACAGATCCTTTGACCCTTTGGTTAGGTTTATTCCCAGGTATCTTATGGTTCGTGGTGCTACAGTAAATGAAATCAATTCTCTAATTTCCCTTTCCATATTTTCATTGTCAGTGTATAGGAAAGCAACTGATTTCTGTGCATTGATTTTGTATCTTGACACATTACTGAATTGCTGTATGAGTTCTAGTAGTTTGGGGGTGGAGTCTTTCAGGTTTTCCATATAAAGTATCATATCATGTGCCAAGAGAGAATATTTGACTTCTTCATTGCCAATTTGAAAACCTTTTATTTCCTTTTGTTGTCTGATTGCTGTCACTAGGACTTCTAGTACTATCCACAACTTTATGGTCAAAAAATCTTTGACAAAACAGGAAACAATATCCCGTGGAAAAAAGACAGTTTCTTCAATAAATGGTGCTGGGAAAATTGGAGAGCTATATGTAGAAGAATGAAACTTGACCATTCTCTTATACCATACATGAAGATAAACTTGAAATGCATAAAAAGACCTCAACGTGAGGCAGGAATCTATCAAAACCCTAGAGAAGAACATAGGCAGTAACCTCTTTGACATTAGCCACAGCAACTTCTTTCAGGACATGTCTCCAAAGGCAAAGGAAACAAAAGCGAAAATGAACTTTTGGGACTTCATCAAGTCCCAAAGATCTTCTTTATAGAAGATCTATAAAGAACTCCTCAAACTCAACACTCACAGAACAGATAATAACATCAAAAAATGGGCAGACATGAATAGACACTTCTCCAAAGAAGACATACAAATGGCTAACAGACACATGAAAAAATGTTCATCATCTTTAGCCATCAGGGAGATTCAGATCAAAACCACACTGAGATACCACCTTACACTGATTAGAATGGCCCAAATCAACAAGACAGTAAACAACAAATGTTGGAGAGGATGTGGAGAAAGGGGAACCCTCTTCTACTGTGGGTGGGAATGCAAGTTGGTGTAGCCCTTTGGAAAACAGTCTGAAGATTCCTCAGGAAATTAAAAATAGAGCTACCCTATGACCCTGCAATTGCACTACTCGGTATTTACCCCAAAGAAGCGGAGGCAGTACAAAGAAGGGCCACATGTACCCTAATGATCATAGAAGTAAAGGCCACAATCACCAAACCGTGGAAAGAACCAAGATGCCCTTCAACAGATGAATGAATAAAGAAGATTTGGTATATATATAGAATGGAATATTATGCCTCCATCAGACAGGATGAATAACTAACTTTTGTATCAACATGAATGGGACTGGAAGAGATTATGCAGAGTGAAATAAGTCAAGCAGAGAGAGTCAATTATCTTATGGTCCCACTTACATGAGGAAAATCATGGAGGGTATTGTGAAAAGGAAGGGAAGGGTGAATGGGGGGAAATCAAGGGGCGTGATGAACATGAGAGACTGTGGACTCTGAGCAATGAACTGAGGATTTTGGAGGGGAGGGTGTGGGAGTTTGGGCGACCCTGGGGGTGGGTATTGAGAAGGGCATGTATTGCATGGAGCACTGGGTGTGGTGCAGGAACAATTAATCTTGTTGCACTGAAAAAATAAAATAAACATATTTGGGGGAAAAACAAAAACCTCTGCCTTTGTTTCAAGTCATGATCTCAGGATCCTGGGATTGATCCCTGCATTGGGCTCTCTGCTCAGTAGGTAGCCTGCTTCCCCCTCTCTCTCTGCCTTCCTCTCTGCCTACTTGTAAACTCTCTCTCTGTCTGTCAAACAAATAAATAAAAATAAAAATCCTTAAAAAAATAAAATTCAAACCACATACATAATTTAAACTTTTTAGTAGTCACATTTTAAAAATGAGAAGAAATGAGCAGAGCTTGTTTTCATAACACATTTTGTTTAGTTCAACTACTTGAAAATATTATCATGTCGATATGAATTAAATATAAAATTATGACATATTTTTACCTTATATTTTATGCTAAGTCTCTGAAATCTGGTTGGTTCCTCAGAACTACAGCACATCTCTACTGGGACTACCCACATTTAATGGTCCACAACTATGTGTGCCTTGTGGCAGCCACATTGACAGAGCAGGTTAAATGCCTAAGGTTTCATTAGGGTAATTGTCCCTACACTATAGACTCACAGCCAGCAGGCTATTTTTCGTTGAGAAACACTGACTGCACCACCATGAAGATCTGAGCACTCTTCAGAGCAGACCCTGGGAGGACATAGACTGGAACAAAGGAGAGAGGGTGATGACAAGATGGGCCTGAGAGGATTGGGATGAGGGGAGACAAAGCATGGTGAGGGGACATGGCAGGGAGGGGATTGGAAGGTCAGATTCTGGGACATCTCCTGGATTGAAAACTTGACTCACTCTTCACTATCTTGGCGAATGAGAAGTGAGAAAATCATTTAATCTCTCAATGTTAGATTCTTCATTTAAAAGACTGGAGAAAAATTGTGCCTTGAGTATAGGGCTACTTTTTTATTATGTCTCATCCAGTGGAGCATGTACACACTCACCAAGGGTCTAGCACTTATTGAGGACTCATAAGTAGTCATTTTGTTAAA
Organism: Nasua narica; assembly: GCA_028533885.1. Lineage (NCBI taxonomy): Eukaryota > Metazoa > Chordata > Mammalia > Carnivora > Procyonidae > Nasua > Nasua narica. The sequence goes on from JAPYYJ010003944.1 coordinate 7,016, forward strand.
CTAGCAATACATGTAAGGTGACATTCATCCCAGGGGAAAAAAGGGGTCCCCTGAAATGGACTTGGGTCTTGGTTTGGGACCCCCAGTAAGTCCAAATGCCCTGGGCTATGCTCAAGTGCAAAGAGTATGAGTGATGCTTCTTTGGATGATATTTGTGTTGTGTAAAAACAACTCTCCACTCTAGAAACCCACACCTGGTCCTTCTTCCAACCTCAGGAAATTTCCAGAATGAGGACCTTAATCTCAGAACTTAGACAAGAGTTTCCACAGACACAATGAAGAATGGAAAATAGATTTGCATCTGATGCTCCTCCTTCCTTGAGCTGTAAAAACAGACAATAAGAGGGAAGTTTGGAGACTTCAGTCCCAGCAGGACAGACTCAGAGCAGAGTTCTACGAAGCTTCCCCCCACCATGGACTGGGTTCCCTTCTACCTTCTGCCCTTATTTTTTCTAGAGGTTAGGGTTCCACCTCCTTGAGATTTCCCTACAAGCAAAGTCCCCAGAGACTACTGTCCAGTATCTGGTACATTCAGCATCTTCTTGTGTTTTGTGTTTCCAGGTTTCTGTGCTCTGCATCTACTGACCCAGGCTCCACCTGCATCTGCCTCCCCAGGAACTTCAGTCATTCTCACCTGCACCCTGAGCAGTGAGCACAGTAGTTTGTTTGGTGGTATCAACAGCAACCATGGAAGGCCCCTCAGTATGTGATGAAGGTTAATAGTGATGGAAGCCACAGCAAGGGGGATGGGATCCCCAATCGCTTCTCAAGCTACAGCTCTGGATTAATCGCTATTTAATCATCTCCAACATCCAGTCTGAGGATGAGACTGAGTATTACTGTGGTGAGAGTCATACAATCGATGGTCAATATGGCTAAGCCACAGTGATACACACAAAGGGGAAGTGAGGCCAATACCTCCCATCCTCTCTCTCCTCTTCCCCATGGGGACTCAGGTGGAGCTGCCGCCTGTCCCTCTCCAGGCCCCTGAGACCTTTGAATCTTCTTTCAAACTTTGTCATCCTGTACCAAATCCCAAGACTCCATTACAGAGAGACAGATACACGTAATCATTTAGGTCACTTTGACAACACAACATTCTCTTTCCTTTACCATATTGCTGGGAAAGACCAGACAAGCCCAGACAGGAAAATGACCATGAGAGTGTAGCTGGTCTGAGATGACCCCATGAGCCATCAGACCCTGTGCATCCATGATGTATCTCTGTTCAGGAAATGGACAGAGATCTCAGAGTTCTGGAGTTTACCAAAGAGATTGGTTGAGTGAATATCATCACTATAATTTCATCATGAAGCATAATAGGACCCTTTCCAGTGTCGAATGTTCTAAAGGAAGCATTTGTCCCTAAGGGAGGCATGGCAGAGAGTCTTAAACCCATGGTGGGTACAGACTGGGATCCAGTAGGAAAACAGTATCCATGTTATGATGTCTGTGGCAGGACCAACATACAGCATGGCTTGTGTTTCTGCATCGGTAGTCGATACTCAATTTGTGGTGCCAAGAATGAGTCCACATGCTGCCTACAGGACTTTTCAAGGTTCTGCCCAGGAACAGATCTACTCAACAATAGCAGGGCATGGGGAAGTGTGTGCACTAAAGGTGTAAATATATTGACTTCCCTTAATCTCAAGACTGTGAGTGATCTATCTCAAGTGCATATGATGGGAGGGGGGCAAGCTTAGTGGACATGTTGATCCCCTCCATAGTTTTTCTGATATCTGAACCAGCATCGTTCATACACACCCACATTTTTGTGTTAACATTGAGCATCTTTATCGAGCAAGCTAACACTGGTCCCTCAGCATAGACCTGAACAGGGTTGGGAGGAATTTTGATGCTGGATCCCAGAAATTGTGGCTGGGTCCCCTGAATTAATGATGGAGCTCTGAGATGGAAAATCCAGGAGCTTTCCATTGCCTGGAAAACTCCCAAGGGGTAGGAGGAGGAAAGGTAGCTATTCTTCTAGAGACAGAGTAGGCTGGGGTGCAGGAGGACTGAGAGGACAGGTGAACATCAGGTTTCAGTACTGCAGGGACTTCTTTCAAGTACATGGCTGGTTGGAATCACAGGAGAACACAGAACCATCCTACTTACTCCAGAAAAGGATTGGTCTCTATCAAGTGTTTGCAGGGATTATGTCCCAAAAGTGGACTCCCACAGGTCCCTCTAGTGGGTATTTTCCTCCACCATGGATGCTGTAGAAAAGGCAGTCCAGAGGGTGGTAGGGAAATAATATCCAAACTCATACAGTGAATCATGCCACCTCCAAGCCCACCTGAGGGCTTCTGGTGATAACTTGGAAGAAAGTAACCCAGTAGCCTTGAACAGATAGATAGATAGATGGACAGTGGAAGCGATGACAGTGACTGGAAAGGGGAGGCAGATAAGGAGCATTCCCTCTTGTGCTTAAATGGTAACCAGTCAATGAGGGAGTGACAACTACACAGCATTGGTTAAAAGGGGTCAAAGGATTCCATTAGTGGTCATTTCTCTTTGTCAAAGTTATAACAGGATAGGGTCTCAGTAAGAGACCACTGGTCAGCTCTTGTCATGTGAAAGTGAGTAATGAAGAGTGTCAAGAGTGAGTGTCTCTTCCTTCATTGTTCCTCATCAGTGGCTTTTGGCTTCACAGATTGCCAGGTGATCCTGAGGCCAGGAATGAAATTTTTTGTCAAACATTCTTATGTAGCTCATGGCCTTTGTAGAGCCCTCCAGAATAGAAGACCTTTAGTACCATTGTCTCATTTGGGGAATATCCTGGGACTGATGAGCCATTTATAATTTAACACAAGGAACATCTGAAATTGGAGATGAGATCTAGCTAGGACAGAGAGAGGTCATGCCACTAACGGTGTGAAGAGAGGCCAGGCAGACTGAGCCATAAGTGACAATATGTTTGAGAAGATTTCATTTCCCCACTGCTCCCCCCCTACTCATTCTGCATTTACCTTCCTTCTTCCCTTCCTTCCCCACTACCCACCCAGTTTTTATTTCTTAACAATAGTCTCACTTTCAATATCTTTCCCTGGAGATGTCTGGAATACTCCTCATTAGTCATATTCTAATCAATTCTTTATCCAATACCTTTTTCATATATTCTATAATATAGGAATGCAAGATGCATCGGTCTTGATTCCTTTTTTTCTTTTTTTCTTTTAGTTATTTTCCCAATATTTATTTTTTTCTCCCCAAATATGTTTATTTTATTTTTTCAGTGTGACAAGATTGATTGTTCATGCACCACAACCAGTGCTCCATGCAATACGTGCCCTTCTCAATACCCACCACCAGGCTCGCCCAATCCCCCGCTGTCTCCCCTCCAAAACCCTCAGTGTGTTGCTCAGAGTCCACACACTCTCCTGTTCATCAGCCCCTACTATTTCCCCCCATTCATCCTTCACTTCCTTCTCACAATGCCATCCATGATTTTCTTTATACTCCACACGTAAGTGAAACCATAAGGTAATTGACTTTCTCTGCTTGACTCATTTCACTCCGCATAATCTCTTCTAGTCCTGTCCATGTTGATACAAGAGTTGGATATTCATCCTTTCTGATGGAGGCATAATATTCCATTGTATAGATGTACCACTTCTTCCTTATCCATTCATCTGTGGAAGGGCATTTTGGTTCTTTCCACAGTTTGGCGATTGTGGCCATTGTGGCTATGAACATTGGGGTCCATGTGGCCCTTCTTTGTACTGCATCTGCTTCTTTGGGGTAAACACCGAGTAGTGCAATTGCAGGGTCGTAGGGTAGCTGTATATATAATTTCCTGAGGAATCTCCATACTGTTTTCCAAAGTGGCTGCACCAACTTGCATCCCCACCAAGAGTGGAGGAGTGTTCCCCTTTCTCCAAATCCTCTCCAGCATTTGTTGTTTACTGTCTTGTTGATTTTGGCCATTCTAACTGGCATAAGGTGGTATCTC